>CM042146.1:1104938-1124938 GCA_023376005.1 Doryteuthis pealeii | reverse complement strand
AGTTCTCCAAAGGGGAGGCAATCATAAAATAAGAGAGGTAACTCAATTACTTATTACATCTATATATACAAATATTGATAAGCGACTCATTTTGAACTTTGTAAATTCCAAGCGACGCCAGGTAGCCCTGCTAGGCATACATAATCTTACTGTAAATTTTCTAAGAAAATACTGCCCTCAGCAATTATCTCCTTGGAAAATAAATTTTAACTATCAATGGGAATTTTTCCCCAGACAAAAATCCCGTCTTTTATAGATTCCCATTTCCAAAGTTGTTAAAATCATTGCCAAAGGTATAAGGATTTTTTTTCAAGCTGATACACGATATCATTTAATTGATGTTCAAGAAAATAATCGAGCCCACATATTTATATTACTCGCCATGTCTTTTTTTGTGCGTGGTGAGTTTACATGATTGTAAGAGTCATCCACAATCCAGATAGATAAACAAAATGGCTTTAATAATTGAACCTCCAAAACACAGATATAGATATAGAATTAAAATATTTGCTTAACGAACATCACCAGATAACCTGTGCATTATAGAATATTAAAAACCTTAAAATAACAAAAAGTAAATGAAATGGGTATCTCAGATACGCATTACTATCTGGATATCACCAAAAAGATATCACCAAAAATCACCAAAAATCTCAACATGGACTTTTCTTCCTATTGAATATTATGCGAAAATTTTTATTTTCACCGCCAGTTGAAGGGATATAATTCCTGTAATGTAACAGTAAAGACATTTTTGTTATGCATCATTTCAAACTACCTTTTATTGTAAGGACATAAAATTTTTAACATTTTCTGTTAGGTATTCACATTAGTTACATATATCGCCGTGCCAATTTGATCAGGCAGGCAAACAGCCAGTCTGAGTTCGACCCTAGCCAAGGATAGTTGTTGTGTCTAGCCACACTGAAGAGGCGTGAAACGCCGAAACACGTGTCTGTGGATGACTTATATATATATATATATATATATATATATATATATATATATATATAATATATATTATTAACTGTTCTGTTTCGACGTTTCACGGCTCATCAGTGACAAGGCAGGCTAGTTTCAGGCTAGGTTCGAAACTCGACCGATTGTCATCAGTCAGAAATCTTACCAGTGCGCCATCTACGCACCCATATTTAGAAATGTAAGTTACTCTTTTAACATATTAAGGAGTGCTCTATACATATTAAGGAGAGCTATGCAATTGTTGCTTATTTAACGGTCCCGAAAGTTAGAAAAATTTGATCAGCGTGCGAGAATCAGATATTTAACGGATTTGTGTCTTTATATATTTATGCCTATTCGTATTTGCATGCCTGCATTTTTACATGCATTTCTACGTTTTTATGTTTGGATAATTTTTGTATATAATAGCACTTAGTTGTATATATATATTTAACCCCCTCCGCACGAGCAGGATGTGACACAAGATCATTTTTTTAAGCGGAGTTCAACAGGTTTGAATTCAGAGTTTTCCTTCACCTAAACCGGTCGCCTAACCAAGGTTAAAGAGCCAAGTCTGCCCTACTATTTATCCATAGCTGGAGGGAGAGTAGGATTCATACCTTTCCCAGGGGTATTAGCGCCAAGTGAAATGCATTTACCACACCCAGGATTTGAATTTGGGGCGACGAGTCCATTTCCAATGACTTTAACCATTACACCCCTCTCTTTCAGCACTTTTTGAAATCTTTCAATGGTTGGTTGACAGAAAGTTGTAGGTTATTATGATATGTGTGTGCGTATGTGAGTATTTATGTGTGTGTGTGTGTGTGTGTGTGTGTGTGTGTGTGTGTGTGTGTGATTTAAGAGATTTCTCTTGAATATCATTTTCAGTTTCTTAATATTATCTGACTGGTAAATATTTCTATTTTTACGGCTATGGTGTGACACAAGACCATTTTTTAAGCAGAGTTGAATAGGTTTGAATTCAGAGTCATTCAATTTTTAGGCTGTTTGCCTAACTAAGGATAAAGAGCCCAGTCTACTCTATCATATAACCATTGCTTGAGGTAAAGTTGTTGGATTCATACCATTCGTAAGTATATATGTGAAATGCAACCATCCTTGTCCAAGATTTGAACTCGTCTCTTTCCCATGACAGTAACCATTATACAAGACGCTTGACACTCACACACACACACACGCACACACACACACACACACACACACACACACACATATATATATATATATATATATATATGTGTGTGTGTGTGTGTGTGTGTGTGTGTGTAATGACCTTTGAATGATTGCTATATCCATGCAAAAAGAAGCTTCTTTTAGGGATTCAGTTGAAATTAAAATTCACAGAAGAAATTTGCTAGGATATTTTGTTGCTTCTAGTTCCATATAATCCAATACAACTTATTATATGTTACTTGAAAAGGATATGGAGAATGCAGAATAACTTCTATTTCCATGAGGTTACATTACTCATGTAGCGAGGTGAATAGCCGTAAGATAACCTGGTGCTAGGCGTCAAACTCATGAGCCCCGGATGTGCAGGTGTGATCAGAATGTTCACGTGTAGGATTCATGTCAATGTGACCGTAAGAAGAACGAGATTGATAACGTCCCTGAAGACGACACGGGCCATTTCTGATGAGGCTGGAGGCTCTTTCTAAGATTCAACTAAGGTCGCATTCAAAAATATCCTAACCTGGATTGAGCGATCAATTGTAAAAGGAATGATACTGGGGTGTGAATAAAAGTTAGTAGAAGAAGCCAAGAGACAGCAGAAAGACGAGTTGACAATGTTAACCATCTCATCCAGTGATCTCGGTCTAACAAGATATGCTTGATCTAGCTTGAATGATATGACCCTCTAATTATAACTATTAAATGATTATCATGCTGTAATTGGGCCATACAGAGGGGAAATATATTGGACCATATGACCTTTAGGCACCCCTTTTGCGATCTCATTTCATAAGCACATGTTTTTCATTTACACCGTCAAAATCCGGTTGTTTGTTAACAGACGAATTTTAAAGGATTTTTTAAATTATAACCCTAACCCTAACCCTAACCCCTAACACTAACCCCTAACAAACAACCGGATTTTGACAGTGTAAATGAAAAACATGTCCTTATGAATCGAGATCGCAAAAGGGGTGCCTAAATGTCATATGGTCCAATATATTTACTAATACAAATTAATGTAGCCAGTAATTGGAACAAGATTTGATCACAAAAACGAAAAGAGAAACTAAATCAGTACTGGAATACATAAATGTGCACTTTAAACGAACAAAGCTTTGGGCGGGTGCATATTTTCACATAAAAATTATCCATCAAAAAGAAGGAACTAAAGATTTCACAAAAATATGATTTCCGTACAGTTTTATCTGTAGAAACAATCTGAAAAGAAACAACTTCGTACTAAGCCTTTTTTTCCTGTATGTTCACTTATATTGCTTCAAATATGACTTTTTTTTTTAATCCAGTTCACCAAAAAATACTGCATTCAAATTCACCAGTTATTTCATAAGGGTTATAAAATATGTAATCAATAAAACAAGAGAAGCTTATAAAGTTAAAGAAAGTAACAAAAAAAATAGTTCATATGAAAATCATATATTTTCAATATGGTCTGATATATTCAATATTATGTAATATATCCTAATAAAAAAGGTACTCCTCACTGATATTCACACACACACACACACACACACACACACACACATATATATATATATATATATATATATATATATATATCTGGTGATTGTAAAAACATATATCCTGTAAGCGTGTATCAATGAATTGTTCACCCCGGACAGACAGTCGCTGACGGCCGCAAGGGTAAGGAAGTTGGCAGACGAAAATTCTGTCGAGTTTTGCTGCCGGCTAGAGGTAGCTGTTAAAAAAATTCAAGCCGCACTGATGAGACGTAAACGTTGAAACCCATGTGTGTGTGTGGATGACTGATTACATATATATATTGATTTTTTTAAACAGCTACCTCTAGCTCTATATATGCTCCCCATCCCTCTAGGGTTGAGCACTCTGGGGGGGGGATTCCGCGAGGGCCGCTAACTCAAGCGTAAAAGCAACGCTCTCCCATATAAGGGATGGAGCACTCTATGACGGCCTTTACATACAAAGTGATGTGTGTATGAAAACAATTTAAAATCCCTTTCACATTCTGTAAGTGATGACAGCCTAATGGTTAAGGTGTCGGACTGGCACCCAACCGATTCGGCTGTAGGTAGCTTACGAATGTCTAGCCACATTGAAGAGTCGAAACACGTGTCTGTGGGTGACTATATATATATATGAAAAATGATGTTATTTTTTAAATAACTGTATTCTCGTGTGAGCGTGAATGCGTTTATTTTTGTTTGTACGTGTGTGTATGTTGTAATGCGCGTGACATTGAAAATACGTTTTCAAAAAAAAAATTCATTTGGGAAGAAATGCCATAGCTGGACTGCTTCAGTTCAATTCTTTTGATAAAGAGGTATTACCTCGAAAATTCAAGAAAGAATAAAAATACAGGTCAACACACAACACCATTGTTACCGTATTATTATTCTTTTTATTTATTCCAAACTGCATTGTGATAGCCTTCTAATTCAACCTCCTAACCAATATATATATATATATATATATATATATATATTATATATATATATCGATGTTTCTTGAATACATGTATCCGTTTTAGTCAGAGTTTTCGTGAATATCGTTCTTAGTTAATTCTGATTTGTATACTTCTGCTACTAATTCGGTTCTTTAATCCAGCTCTCCCTATTTATTGAATACTTTTCGATATTCATTATTATTGGAGTTATTCGGGTTCTTTTTTTTTTTTTTTTCTTACAGTAAATATTGTGCTTCGCTCAAAATTAGTTAGTAATATTGTTATTTACCATCTGATTTGCCCTTAAAATACATTAAGTATAACGACAAACACCTTACAATTAGCGTAAACAACACGCAGAAGACTATAACTCTGCTTAAGGCATTAATGAAATTAACGAATATTTCATTCTTAATTTGTAAAGAATTATAAATGAATTTAATAAAATCATGTTATTTACTTTATAGCTGGTGTCTATTTTGCGATGTCAGTAGAACATCTACCTTGGAACAACAATGTTCTGAGTTCGATACCAGCTCTCGCTAACTCAGCGCATGCGTAGCACAGCGTGTATTAATGCGGTAAAATTAAGAGCTGTTGGCAGGTATGGCGCTCGACCTAAGCTGTAACAAAATCTCCCTTGTATAGGGCTAGAGAAAAAAGGATAGACTCCCTCGCTGACAATAGGCGAATCTGACACGGAATTACCCGGAAGTGTCCTGGTCCTTCATCATTGTGTTCCTTTATACTTCCCATGTGCTAAGTATTATCGTAAAATAGTTTTACAGCTAACCCCCTATCGCACAAACCATCCAAATAAGACGAACTGGACATTTCTGGAGAAGCAAGGACGAATTCATATGTGACGTTATCCTGGGGACACCTACACATGGACACACCAGAGTAGCCAGACCAGCAAAAAGCTACTCTAATATTCTGGATGTCGTGCGTAAGATCTGCCAGAGGTGATCACTGATAGGTTAGTGTTGACATCCTTCCGTCTACTAAAGACGATGGCGTAGTGTCTATTTTTATCTGCAACTGCGTGAGCGGCTGAACAGACCAATTTTTGAATGGCAATCTCTGGGGCAGGGACTGCAAACAAACAGTGATGTTTGCTAGAGTTGCAGTTGTCACTCCTTCCTTTTGGCTCTCTTTTCCGAGGCGGCTTCTTTCCTCTTTTTTTTTCACTCCTTTTCGTTCCTTGTTTGATGAGGAGTCGCCAGGTCACACGGTCTTCTGCACATGTGCTGGTGTTAATGTGACATGTCTCCATGCTTCTCTTACAGACATCCCTAAAGCGCAGGCGTAGTCTCCCTACTGGTCGGGTATCCTCTGCTAATTCGCCATACAGTAGGTCTTTGGGGATCCGGCCTTTGTCCATCCTCCTGACCTGACCGAGCCAACGCAGGCGTCTCTCGCAGATGATGGCGGGCACAGTTGGTAAAATAGCCATGGTATTTAATGCTGTCAGCCTGACCTGATGATGATGATGATGATGATGATGATGATGTTGTAATCAGGATTACTTGTGGCGGACAATGGACCAATCAAATCCTTGTAGGAATCCTTTGTCACCACGTTTAATTATACTTCCTATGCGCAGAGTCTTCTCATAAAAAAAGGTTTCTTCAGCTTATTAGTTCGAAGACGTCGTTACTTGTCGACTATGTTTTCTTGGTTTCCCTTACGTCGAGGCAACACAAGTGGAATAATTGAATCAATGTAATGGTTATATTTCTTGTCAACGGCTGAAAAGTGCGAATTAGATAACATCAAAAAAAGTTGGAAAGAGAAACAAATAAATTAAATTAGATTAAAAAATACAAATGAAAACATTGCAAACCTTTTTGTTTTAATGATTAATGTAATTCTGTAAGAGAATTGCAGTAAGATTGTCGTTTCTAGAAGAAGGGACGATGTTATGATTAACAACCTGTCCGACTGACCATCAGTAAATTAGGCACATTTGCTGGAATTCTCGTTAAATATCAAACTTTAAAACAAAATAGAGAGTGAAATAAAGAAGAAATAAACGTTGAAAAGAATGATATTTATCGACTTTTTTCTGACGTAATAATTGCCAATAAGAAGAGAATATATTTTTATGTTTTTTTTTAAGATTCTCAATCAGATTGATTTATAAGGAAAATAATCTTACGGAAATAATCTATGAATACTCTCTCTCTCTTCTCTCTCTCTCTCTCTCTCTCTCTCTCTCTCTCTCTCTCTCTCTCTCTCTCTCTCTCTCTCTATTGTCTTTCACTCTCCCTCTTTCTTTCTCTTTCCTTCTTTCTCTCTCTTTCACACTCTCTCTCTTTCCTTCCTCTCTCTTTCCTTTTCACTCTCTCCTTCTCTCTCTTTCTCTTTCACTTTTTACCTCTCTGTCTTTTTCCTTTTATCTCTTTATCTCTCTCTTTATCTTTTTCTTTTTTACTCTTATCTCTGTCTCTCTCTTTCTTTTTATCTCTTTATCTTTCTCTCTGTCCCTCTTCCTTTTCTCTCTTCATCCATCTCTCTTTATTCTTTCCTTCTCTCTCTCTCTCTGTTCTCTCTTTCTTTATCTTTCTCTCTCTTTTTATCTCTTTCCTTCTCTCTATTTCTATCTCTCTTTATTTTCTTCTCTCTCTTTCTCTCTCTCTCTCTCTCTTCTCTCTCTCTCTCTCTCTTTCTTCTTCTCTCAACAGGTACACAACTCCAACTTAGTTGTAGTATCAATGTTTTAAGAGCCAATATATTAATGTAGATCAAAATCATTTTAAACTTTTTATACTCACAGATATTGTCACTTGGGATCAGCACACACCTCGTTGTAATGCATATTTATTTACATTTCAAAAGCTGAAATATTAAACAAGGCCGTTTTTATCTTGTGTTGCCCCAGCGGAAGCAGCTCACTCGAGGGGTGGGTGCTAAATTTCATTCATCAGCATTTCCGGTCATTTGTGCCTCAGACAAAGAGCAATAAAACCACCCCTTAAACACTTTTAGGAGAGGTGACTGTTGCTGCATTGGGGGAACGGCACCTGGAAAAAAAAACAGAATACTTTTATCTTTACCCGACACGACTGTAATAAAAAGCTGTGACTCAAGCCTCCTTTGGGTTTCATAACAGGTGCTGCATAATTGATGGGTATCCTACCAATTATGCACGTTTAATGTAATGAATTTGAATTCAGGTTAACCGTTAATAGAGGACAATATTTTTGATTGACAGTCCTTAACACCTTTATGACCTCTCTTCCTGTTTGCCACGCAAGCAAGGAAGAGATTTTAGTAGTAGATAATCAGTTTCTAGGTAACAGTGGGAGAGAGTTTAGTAGTAATCAGTTTTAGGCAAGCCGTGGGCGAGATAATAAATTTTTAGTAGGTCAAACGTACCCTTTCTTAGAAATCTTTCTATATGATTTTAATGTTGTTTTTTTTAATCCTCCAACTGTATTTTTTTAATTCGCAAACTCATTTTTCCCTAATCCCAATTATTTACCCAGTGTTCAATGAGTGACCCAAGATTATTTTACTTTTAAATCAGAGAAACCGGAATTTTATTACTATTAGTTGAACATGAAAATCGATATTATTAAGTATAATTCATTGTCAAATTTTAGTTATGTCACAAGTATGGAACGCCTAGTAAGAATCAATCCCATGAAAAATGGGCTACTAATCATTATACCACGTGAGGTGCCCTAGAATATGTTGTAATTTATGTATCAGTAAAACATATGTTTTGCAATACTATCTTAATTCTGAAGAGTTTGGTGATAAATAACACCTAATAATATCCTTTGTTCATTTTATAATGTTCCACTGGAAATAATAAAACTCTGAAATTTTTTTTTGTAAGTCTTAACTGTATACTATTCTCATTCATGGTATATATATATATATATATATATATATATATATATATATATATATATATATAAGATAAGTATATAGGTTTTACATATCTATTTATTGGGTGACAAAGGAACATTCACAACCATATTGGTTTCAGGCGATGCATTCTTCACCTGATGAATGCATCGCATGAAATATGGTTGTGAATGTTTCTTTGTCACCCAATAAATAGATATGTAAAACCTATATACTTATCTTATTATATTATATAACAGCTCTATTTTATATTGAGCACTCTACCAATTAATACTGCCTTTGGTACACCATTCCAGCAAAAGCTGAAATATGACCATCTCACACTACAGTATATATATATATATATATATATATATATATATATATTATATATATATATTATGTTCCGTATTCTTTTGCGAACTTCAATAGAGAATATTTTCCTCATCTGAACATTGATTATACGGCCAGTGGAGAATACCTGCTTCTGAGAGAATACGTGACAAAATTACAGGAAGATTTTTTAGAAAAGCTACATAAACATTATTGAGTGGATGCAACACTGCATAAATTGGTTTTCCGTACAAATTCTCACGCAGCCATTTCCTACAACTAATGTGGCTAGTCGTGTCTATTGGGTATTGTCTTCATCTTTCCACATGCTTGCACCAGAACTGAAGTTGTGCCTCATATTCGCAAAATCAAAACAACAACAATAATCACAATTTTGAAAACATTCCAAACATTTATAAGATCTAATTTGTAAAATTGACAAGACTACAATATATATATATATATATATATATATATATATATATATATATATTCGACGCGGGAAAATTGATTATTTTATAAAAAAGAAGGTCCGCAAAATGGATTATGTTTTTTAAAGATATTTAATATGAAATAATAATATCTTAAAAAAACAATCCATTTTACGTCCTTATATTTTATGATTACATTATATATATATATATATATATATATATATATATATACATATATATATATATATATACATATGTATATACATATATATACATATGCATATATATATATATATATACATATATATACATATATATATATATATATATATATATATATATATATATATATATATATATATATATATATATGTGTGTGTGTGTGTGTGTGTGTGTGTGTTGAAATTAATACTGTAATGAAGTAGGTACCGGGCACTGCCAGTGAATTTGGTAATCGGCTGTGTGACCGACAGCAAAGGGTCAACCGCTTGAAACTTTATGGTAGCTACAAGAAACGGTGACACAAATGATTTTAGAAAAGTTTTAGCCTGTAACCGTTTCGAATACAAGCAATAAATCAAATTTCCTGGTTAACGAAGCTACAACCTAACCCAACCGTAGGTGGGCTACGATAAAACAAATCCTTAATCGAATAAAAAAAAGATATGTCTTCCTGATTTGACACGGGTCTTGAGAGAGATGTTGAAACACAGTACTGAAATGGGTGGCATTTCTTCTTTGGTCACGTATCTGACTGTCTTCATTCATCCAATTCTTTCGTTGTTATCTCTTCTTCTCATCTGTGTCCCTGGCAACTATTACTCTGTAAGCATATCATGCAAGGCCCCTCCCCCAAATTTACATTATGGTCAAGTCTTGCTGAAGGCACTGGTGTGAGATCACCGAAGTTAAGCAGCAATGAGCCTGTTCGATCGATACTTAATTTGGTGACCACTTAAGCAATAGCAGATATTGTTAGCAACCATAGTCCTTTGTTTATAAAAATAAATTTTGTTGACGTATATTGTGTTATAAGGTGTGGTGAAATCTGAACTTGAATTGCAAACTGTCACAAAAATCTTTTAATTTAGAATTCCCTTTTGTTTTAATATTTATTTAGGAAATGTAGCACTAAAAACAAAAAAAAAATGTAATTCCCCCCCACCACCACCAACGTTAAACTCTTAAAATGCTATATCTGTGTAATTGCAATAAATAAAAGGTAACAGACAAAACCTGCACACAGGGCTGTACGCACGGAGAACAAGTTGATTTTCATTGATTACTATCAATACTTTTATTGCCGACGCTGAAATTATTCAGAAAAAATGGCCAAAATGATATGAAAATTTCCCCAAAATTCTGTCAAGTGTGTGGCTTTAAGTTGGTAATTGTTTCGTGTTATTAATGTGTTTGAATTTAGAAATTCCTTTTGTTTTTATTTATATTTAGGAAAAAAAACTATAAACGCCGAAACGTGTATTTAATTTACTATTTATAAACGTTGATAAATTGTCCTACGATTGCTCGCAGGAGGCACAGACTGGCAGATAAGAATTAAAATCTCTAAGCACGGACAAGCAGACTAGGAGTATACAACTCTTTAACAGGGATCAATTATCAAGGATTAAAACTGATATTACATCTTTCTTCTTCAAGAAAGGATGAAACTTTATGCCACAAGGAATCTCCACTGGAAAACCTCTTTCACCTACAGCTCTAAAATGCCACACGAATCGTAACAACTTGATTCGGCATTAAATGACACGGTAACAGTTTTATATGACGTAAAAGAAAAAACATTTTAACCTTTTCATATTATCTTCGCATGTATGGGAATCTATTGGGAAGTTAAAACGGCCTTAGCCTGAAAAGTTTTGAAACCACTAATCTCTTATTATAATGGAGATTGTCTATAACCGAAACTATATTACTACTCAAGTTACAATTCTCTGAGTTGTCTATGGTACATAATTTATATAAACCTCAATTATCAATAAAATTGTTTGACATTATTAAAACTGTTGACTAAATCTACATACTAATAACATGCAACTGTATTAATATATACAACAAAATAGCGGTTTACAGTATGAATGGGAAGGCTAATTTGCATATTGATATTTTTTATGTTGATGAATATCTGCTTAGTATTATTGATTTCTAATTGTTTGGTTTATCTTAATGAATATGAGCCAAAATCTTTTCAATAAATCTTAAAAGAAATTCATTAACTAGGAGAAATAATTGTAATTCTATTCTTTATTACTATTTCAACTAAATACTTAGATTAGGAAATTTAGCAATGAAAGACGGGAGTGAAAGAAGGGTAAATATCAGTGTCTATTTTTTTTTATCTTAACCCCCTCTGTTTCGAATATTTATCTGTATCCTTATTTAGTTTCATTAGCCTTTCTGATATATAATCTAATATTTTATTACATTAAAACTTAAATACTTGCACCTGGAGGGTGCATATATTTGCTAGTCTATATAATAAGCAGACTCATTTTTGCTTAATTACGGTATTCTAGCTGGAATCGGTGCCTTAAGCATGATTTGACCGTAAACCAGATGTCGGTAATAATTGTAAACGAAACTATTTTTCAAATGACTTTGCAACTCGTGTTTGTTAAACGCCAAAGGACAGATTATAAAGAGACCATATCTTTTATTATTGCAATATAAAAATAAGTCGCAAGAAGAAAAAAGAAAAAAAAAAAAGAAAGAAACATATGAACAGACAAAACTATAGAATCTGTCGCCAATTTATTGTTTATAGGTTTCTGAAGCCTCTCTGTTTTTCTTGCAGTGCACTGTGATTTTTATCGGCTTCATCCCAATATTTTGCTGCATTTTTTGTGTTTGTTTAAACTTTATATGTGATTTATTATCATGTCGACACTCGGCTTCGCAGGAACGAACAAAAGCTAAAAAGCAACAACACCAACAAGAAAGGAATTTAAAGAATGGGGCGTGGTTAACGGGACGGTAATACAAAGATAATAGAGAGAGAGAGAGAGAGAGAGAGAGAGGAGAGAGAGAGAGAGAGAGAGAGAGAGAGAGCAAGCAAGTGTTGAACAGTTGAGAAGGGGATTCAGAAGAAGAAGAAGAAGAATAGACGTTTTTGAAGTTTTGGCTTTTACTCTTCTAAGCGAATCGTTCGGGTTATTTGGCTGTGGCCTTTTCCATTTGTCTTTTTATCTTTTAGGACTAATACTACTGACGTTTGGTAGTCAATCGACGATGCGTTGCTAATGATGGCGCCCCTCATATTTTACTCAGACCAAAATCAATGTAAATGTTGCAGTTGGCAGCAGATTAATGATTTTCTCGAAAATAAATGAACTAATACAGCATGTTCAAAAGTAAATAGATTACTCTCAGTGGGAGCTTAGAATATAAGTAAGTTGTAGGCGTCGGTATCAGCCAGACAGTGATGAAGTCTATCCTCTTTTCATTAGTGCTAGACCAAAATGTTGGCGAGGGCCAGTATGGAACCCAGAACCTTGTGGTTCCTAGTCCGATGCTCTACCGACTGAGCTAAACCGGTCCTCAAAATAGACTATACTGACTGTATAATACCCACAACAATCAGTATATCTGATGGTGAGTCTCGATCACCTGCAAGTGTGAATTAACCTTATTGCCATTACTCCCATTACTGACCGGGTGTGGTAGTGCCTGTTACGTTCCGATCTATTGGTTAAATAGATCAGTTTTAAAATTATTTGTATTATATAGGGATAGTGTATATCATATAACTGTAAATTATTTGTATTAGGAATAGTTATTGGAAGTTTGGATTGTTTACCAAAGATTATTATTATCATCATCATCATCATTATTATCATTATTATTGTATAGGATTACCTACCACCCTCTAGACCGTAACAGAATGATTGCGTCTATCATATAAATTGGATGTCTGACAGTCATACGGGGAGTTAGTATCTTTATGATTTTTGATCGAATAAATATACTAGTACAAAGTATTTGACTTTCCCTCTTATTCGTATCTCCTACTTCTGTGTGTGAGTAATTGGCCGCCTTACCTACGATCAAAAACATTATTATTATTCCTATTATTATATCACTCCTTGTATACTTTTCACACCAGTGTTATCTCCTCGGTCTCCTCAGGTCTCAAGTGCTCTTCGGTTTCAAGCCAATGTTGTTGTTTGAATGGTTTCGATTCTTCCTCTGATCTCCAAAATCATCTAGACTCTTTTTCAAACCATTGGGGGGGGGGTCGTACGAAGGGCAAAAATTACAATTGGTACGACATTTACTAGCATTTTCCACAGTTTTTATCAGTTGTCTGGTCAAGTCCTAATATTTGGTTATCTTTTCGTTTTGTTTCATTTTCACTCAGTGATCAACCCGGACGACAACATCCACGAGATGATCTGGTTCTCTTTAATTAACATTGGTTTGATCTTCTAACCAGGATTAGCTGATCCGTCTCTATCTCAAAGTCCCAGACAATCGTGTGTACTTTGAAACTATATAACTGTATGGAAACAAATTATTATTAAATAGAAACAATTCCTTTAAACCATATAGTTATTTGCTTTAGATAGGAATACTTAAAACCATACAACTACAACATACATTGTATGAGATAGTAATACTTGATAATATATAACTGAGAAAAAAAAATTAAGAAACAACTACATAAATAATGTGAATATGATCGAACGTCCCTAACCTGTAGGCTTAAGTTAACCCTAGACTGTTTGAAATGCCATTGAAATTAATCAATCAGTTAAATCAAAAATAATTTATTTCGGTGTTCTTTGGACATTTTTTTCTTTTTAAAATGTTATTTACCAGTTTAAAAAATCATGCTTACAAAATCGTTTGATGGGAATACTTGCAATCATATAATTATGTACAAGTTATTAGCAATATATAGGAATACTTAAAACCCTATGATATTTTACAAATCATTAGTTTTAGATATGGACATTATTTGTCTGATTTTTTAGAAGAGGCTTAATATGCATTATTTTGAGTTTTAGCATTGTTGTCTTCATCTTTATCGTGATATATGAATGACCATATAAGGAAAGAAAATGGAAGCCATCTACCTTGTGGAATAAGATATGAAACATCTACAGGGGGTTCGAGATAAATTCGACAGTTTCATAGGGAAAAAGAAAAAGTGCTTGGTGACTACAAAATTTAATGGATTTTAAAGAAATACAAGAGGCACGGAGATTACACTACTGTCAACAGGTTTCACTCAAAATAACCGACATTAAGCGGATTTTAACAGGGTTGAATTCAGAGTTTTCCTAGACTGGCTACTTAGACATGGTTGAAGAGCCCACTCTGCCCTGCTATTTACCTAGAGCTGAAGGGGGAATTGGATGCATACTTTTCGCAAGGGTATTAGCGCCATCTGAAATGCGAACAACTTCATCTAGGAATTGAACTCGGCTCGACGAATCCATTACCTACGACTCTAACCATTACACCACGTGACTCCATAGATTCTTGTGAATCTTAGCAAATCTCCAGTACGAAAAGTGGTTTTAGTTTTATATTTCTTACAATCAGCTTCTTAGTTCTCATTTAATAGCTGCAATTCCCTTTTAATCAATGAAATTTTGGACAGATAGAATAGCTATTGTAACTATCTCTGTTACTATGGAAGATAGAATAGCTATTGTAACTATCTCTGTTACTATTCCTTTAATCAATGAAATTTTGGACAGATAGAATAGCTATTGTAACTATCTCTGTTACTATTCCCTTTTAATCAATGAAATTTTGGACAGATAGAATAGCTATTGTAACTATCTCTGTAACTATTCCTTTTAATCAATGAAATTTTTTTGAACGGATGGAATAGCTATTGTAAATATTCCCTTTTAATCAATGAAATTTTTTTGAACGGATGGAATAGCTATTGTAACTATTCCCTTTTAATCAATGAAATTTTGGACAGATAGAATAACTATTGTAACTATCTCTGTAACTATTCTCTTTTAATCAATGTTTTTTGGACGGATAGGAAAGCTACTGTAACTATCTGTACAGCTGCAAATTCTTTTTTGCAATGAAATGGATAGATATAATCAGATAGAGATAATTTGACTCATGCAGTTAATAATACATTCACAAAAGTACACATATACAACACACGCACACACAAACACACACGCATTAATAGACAAATATAAATACAGACACACATAGACTCACACTTCGATGTTCACACGTATTTATTCAATATTTCCTTGTGTGATTTTCTTTCTAAATATTGCTTCTTGTTTAATAAATTCAAGCGAAATTATTTGAATGTCTGCCAGAATTTTGTCCGCGCCTACTGTATTGCCAAAAATAATGAGACTGAATTTAACCTCAAGTTAATTTCTAATTGTTTATCCTTTATTAAAGTAAATTACAATTGACAAACACGCACATATACATATAAACACGTGCGCACGCACACACATACATATATATGTGCGTGTACGTGTATATTACAATAGTTTGTGGTTAACACTATCTCACTTGGTGAGTTAGTGATGTTCCAAAATATACAGTATTGTTAGGAATGCTGAGTATCTATGATATAGCTCTTATATAATAATAATGATTATATATATACATATATATATATATATATATATATATATATATATATATATATATATGTGTGTGTGTGTGTGTGTGTGTGTGTGTGTGTGTGCGCGTGTGCGCGCTAATTTTTTAAGCGAATCCGACGGTATGTTGAAATGAAAAATAAAGGAAATAAAATGTTGAATGGATGAAATAGGATTTATTTTATTTTATTTTACTGACACGGGTTTCGGCCTGGAGTTTATCCATGCATACTCGATCTATTATTATTTTAACTACAAAATAAAATAACAATACTAGAAAAAACTACAGAAATATTTAGTATACAAAGAAATAACGGCCTTCGTCAGAATAAATCCTTATTGTTTTGAATGAAATCGGTTGAAATAGGAGAATGTATATAATATATATATATATATATATATATATATATTATATATATATGAATTAAACATTTTTTGACAAAACAAATGATGTTGATAATTCGCTGACAGAATCTGTTTCAACCTTTAGCGGTCTTCTTCAAGGGCGAAATATATATGATGGAAAGACGGAAATAAATAAACCGTTAAAAGATAGGAAAGGTATAAACGAACGTATATATATATATATTACATGGATGCTTCTCCGCGACGATTTGGTTTCATGCACATCCTTATAAGACAGGGGGAAAAAGTGTTGTTTTTTCTTGCCTAAAGTTTGCGGTGTAAAGATATGCATGAAACCAAATGATCGTAGATAAGCATCCATGTAATTAAATGCTTTTTGTTTTTATATTTAGAAGATAATTGTGAAGGAAAATCTAAACAGAAATATTCCACTCAGAATGGTTCACAAACCTCTGCTGGCAACCATCATCATACACTGACCTACACTCTGACTATCAAATTCCTTTAAAGGCAACAAACTGATCCACACCCAACATACAAACCCCACCCCTCCTCTCTTACTTCTGTCCTTCCCTTATCCAATTACCTTCTAAACATAAAAGCAAAAATAAATGCATTTATCCCAACAAAATCTTTAAGGAATTCTCTAAAATATAGTCAAACAAAAATATTCCTGGCCACTCGGTACACACAAGTCATCACACATTGACCTACACTCTGAATATCAAATTTTTTTCAAAGTCTGATCCCGTAAAAATACCATTCTCCACAAAGCCCACCCCTACTTTTTCTCATTCCTCTTTACTACACACCAAAACCCTCCTTTCTTTCCTCCCTTACCCAATTAACTTTTCACTGTAAAAGCAGAATGTACAAGCATTTATCTCAATAAAATGTTGAAAATCTTCAGTCAACAAACAATGAGGCGAAATATCAATTGAATTTAGTTGCTGTGTTGTTATATCCATTTTTCCTCTATTCTCAACCACATTTTGTCGGATTTATTCAATCCTTCACTCGTCATTATATATATATATATATATATATATATTATATATATATATATATATATATATGATTTATTCAAGTATACAATTATAATATAATTTAATGATAAATGACGAGAATATGTTAAGGATAGTAAAAAAAAAGTATTCTGTTGCTGACAAATGTTATGTTTAACAATCTTGTAATATTTCTCTACGCTTTGTGTAATTCTGTTACAATTATCCTGAATATCGTTCTCGGTGAAACGTTGAGAGTTAACTTCTGATACTGATTCGGTTCCATATTTATCTATCTCTCGATAGATATAGATAGTCATCCACAGACACCGGGTTTCGACGAATCACGTCTCCTCAAATTTTTTCAAAAATACTTTCTATCTGAACATAAATTAAATTTTATTTTTGAGCAAACATTAATAATTACATATGCAAAAATCACCTGAAATAAACAACAAATTCTATGTTAAAATCACATTTCAAAACCGAACACTTCAATCGGCCATTATTTTTGTAACAACCTAATAGAAAGATGTAGTATCAGTTTTAATCTTTGTCAGCAGATACATGTTAAAGAGTTTATCCTGTTTTGCAGTAGAGATCTGTTCAATACTTGTCTGCTAGTCCGTGCCTCCAGTGAACAATTGTAAGACAATTTATATAGTAAACTTTAAATAGTAAATACATGTATGGACGTTTTGATTGGCTGATTCAGACAACGTTGTTTTGGAACAGTTTATAAATACAAGTTGTATTCTTCAGCACACATTATACACAAACGTCCGTCAAAAAGTGTAAACAGGTTCAAATAAAAACTTGAATTAATCTACAGAAACTGTTTCTCATCAGATAAGAATTCCCTCCACCTCCATTTTCATGTTGGTTAACAACTACTGAATCCTTTCTCATGCCTTACAATACCGATATAAAAGGCGCCTAAAAAGTGGTATAATAATTAGCAAAGGATTCTTCACTAAAGATCGCGCTCTTATTAACACAAAGGATCCCCGCTGGACAAGCGCTCTTGTTTGAAACATAAAGGATGGCAACTAAAATCGTAACAAGCAGAACAATTTAGAACCCATTTCTTCATCCTCTACTCGCTTCCAATTATATAGCCAATATGAAGGGTATATAACAGTTTTTAGTTTTTATCTGACATTTGGGTCTATACAGTATGCATCTGCATCATCTATTCCAAACTAAAGTCGTCGGTGTGACCTAAAGACGGTATCAGCCAAACAACGAGGGAATCTATCTCCTTTTAAATAGCACTAGATCAAGGAGATTGCTTTTTATCATCTGAGGTGGAGCCTCACACGTACTATCAGCTCTTCACTTTACCGCACAGACCCCTGTGTTATTCATACGCTGAGTTGGCAAGTGCCGGTATCGAACCGGGAACCTTGTTATTCCCAGGCGAACGCTCTTCCTACTGAGCTAAACCGGCCCTATTCCAAACAAAACGCGGTTATTTTTAACATTTCCCTTTCAACCCGGCTCGACTTTCAAACTAGTTTTGTTTTCTGCTCCATAAATTTTACTAGTATCTAATTTAATTCCCATTCCGTTCATTTTAAACTCCCATCGCAGTAATTCCACTCTTACACGTGGATTGGCAATAACAATTTTGCTTTTGACTCTGGAGACAATAATTCGAGAATGACTCGATTTAGATAGACTCTGCGTCGTGCGGTTGGTGCGAGGTGAGGCGGGGCGGGGGGTGCTTCGGCTAGCGCTATTTTCAAACGAATGTTTTTAATGTGCTTAAAGGAATATTGCAAGGCATTGGCAATTCTTTCCCAGAAAAAAAATATCTTCTTTGCGCTTTTAAATAACACAATGCATACAAATGATATAAGGTAGTTCTTTCACTGATATTGTTTGCGTTTTCTTACATGCAACAAAAGACAACGCTACTAACCAGAGGCAAATACGACCCAATGTAACCGGCAAGTGAAATAAATGTTCCTATTTGTTCTTATGACACAAAAGATGAATTCACTCGGACACTTTTGTTCCCTAAGGTGAAGGAAGTGTTAGGTAAATATGATACAGGCCCAGTGTGCTTACTCAAATGGATGCAGATTTTTAGAAGGCCATTTCTGAGTAAAAGTAATTTCTAACTATAAACTATATATTGCACCCAGAGGTTTTACGAATCTGGTGGTGGCGAGGGGAGTACTTCGCGCAACGTTTCTTGATGCAAAAGCTCTGACATGAAAGATTGAGTTTTTCTTTAGGTGGTTATAGACGTGAGAAAAACCACTTTATGCTACGAAAATGTATGCACCACACATATATATCTTTAGATTTTTGGAAGGAAAAAGACTCAACGGCACAAAAAGAAAGAAAAAATACGATAAATTCTGATGGTAGTAAAAAGAAAGGAAAAGAAACGGAAGGAATTGGATAATAAATATAAAAAGTGCTCAATACAAACTAGTAAAGGTTGTTTAAAGAACCGAATAAGTGTCACACACACACATATACAAGGTGTGTCAAAAATTATAGAGACTTTGTACTTTTTGACACACCTTGTATTCTGAGAAAGAAATAACGTTCCACTCATTCTATCTGAAGAGGGTTTGGTGAATGCGCAGACACACACACACACACACACACACACACACACACACACACATACACATTATATATATATATATATGCTTTTTTATCTTTTATTATTTATATATTCTTTTTTCAATTTCAGAGGACTCATATTATTTTGTTATTATACTTCTTTTTAAGTTAAATCCATTATCCATTTCTTTTATATTTTAAT
>CM042146.1:1089938-1099938 GCA_023376005.1 Doryteuthis pealeii | reverse complement strand
AATGCCTATGATCTTATATAGCAATCAATATATAATGGAATACGCAATTTGCATTCAGATTTCAATACATAAACGCAACGTATATAATAAAAATCTATAACTATATAAATACAATCATTTCGCCTATGCACCAAACGCTCATTTGAACTGGAACTGAAATGGATATAAGAGAATTGATTAAAATCACCATTTTCCTATGCATCTCATAATCAATAAATATAGCAATAGGTTTGGTTTATTTGCTTAATGGCGTATCAACCACCGTGGATTATTTAATACCATAGCCAGTAGAAAAACAATAGTAGTATAATTTAACCGTTAACTAGAGGGATTAAGGGGTTCATACCTTTCCCAAGAGTATTTGTCCCAAAATGAACGTAATATCGTCACTGGAGTTCCAACTTGCCTACTATCATGTCTCAAGCCAGCACGTTAGTCACCACGCGCTCCCAACCGATGGGAATATATATTTGAAAATATACAAACATCAAATAATAACAATAATTTGAATAATAATAATAATAACTGGGGAAAATATATAATAATAACTATTAACCCTAATATCCGTAGAAGGAGTCCTCGTTAGGGATTCCTAAGAAAAGCGGTCGTTGCACAGCGATTATCTTCGTAAGAGATTGATTCGGACACCCTATTTCAAATCTTCCCTCCTCAGCTATGGTTATACAGTACGGCAGAGAAGGCTCTTTATGTTACATAATCATAACCAGCTTATGATTTATGTGCGTACCTGTAGTTAGAATATTTGAATAAAGTTCGTTATATTTAAAATCTAGGATGGGGAATTTTCCATATCCTTTGGGGTTATGATTGGCATGACGATGTCCTTAACTTCACCTTAGAAAGACGCGATTAGGCGTGATATATTTTTAGCTTCAAATGCGACCAGATTTTTGAGGAGCACGGACGCTATTGTCGGTTCAGAGTCGTTTCTCGATCCGGGCGGAATCAACATGGGTTGGGTTGTTAAATAAGTCTTGTTAATTGATTAATTCAAACAAGAAATGACCAGTCCAACGGAAAAGAAGGGGTTAACAAGTAAGAACCAATAATACCCCCCTCTCTCTCTCTCTCTCTCTCTCTCTCTCTTCTCTCTCTCTCTCTCTCTCTTCATATATATATAACCGACGTATTATGTCGGTACATAACATTTATCCGTAGTAAGGAAACCGGTCTAGTAAAAGAAAAACTGAATTCAAACCTGTTGCGGACTTGGGCGTCGCTAGATTATTTCGGAATCCAGTCAGCTGGGTCTTAGGAATAAACCGACTACACCTCTGCAGAGAGGTAATACCCCCTAAATGGGGTCACCTGTTGGCCGTGATGCTTAAGGATGGAATCCTGGTTGATCAGCAGTCCATGACATGCAACTCTCAACATTGACCATTACTTAGACTAGTCGTACGGTAGGAGGCCCCTTCATCACCATTCGGTTCGTCACGTTAAGTCCGAGCACCTATATGATTGTTCCGACCGTATTACACTTATGGGAACCCCAACCTTTTTTATCATATGGGTGCTAGAACACGGTGGCTGAGGATCTTCATGTCCTGGATATGACGGTAAACTAACTGGTGGTGAGGTTCCATTTCTGGAGGTCTGGGGAATGTAGACACCCCTTCATCACCATTGCTCCCTAGTCCACTCTGACCTGGAGTGGTAGTATCTGTTAGAGTCCCATCTATAGGTTAAATAGAAAATTTGATTAGAAAAAAATGAGTTTAAAACATTTTCTTCGAAACTAATACTGAGAATCTGTCAAAACTTTGCCGGCATTAAATGACCCACTGTGGTTGATATACCGTAAAACAAAAAACCTATTCCTCTCCAAGAAATGCTACAAGTGTTGCGCCCCTCCGACCAATCTATGACTCTGGACCAGTGACCGATTACCAGATTATTTTATTGTTCTCCATACTACGAGGTGATCATCTCGTGTGATAGTTGACCGTTATGTTATGTATTTAGCAAACATCTCCACATAAGTAAGATGTGACACAATGTCATTTTTAAGAGCTGATCTAACGGATTTGAATTTCGTGTTTTCCTTTTCCTAGGTCGGTTCTCATACCAAAGTTAAAGAGCCCTGTCTGCCCAACTATTTACTCATAGCTTGAGAGTTAGAATAATTACTCATACTTTTCTGAAGCGCTATGTGAAAGCCAAACAAAATGAATAAACAAACAAATGCTATGAACAAATAAGTTAAATATCTTTTATAACCAAACAGATATATTTATACACACACACACACCACACACACACATATATATATATATATATATATATATATATATATATATATATATATATGAAGAACGATGAGGAAATTAATCCGACAATATGAGAAGAAAATATTTTAAAATATAAACAAACACAGGATGTTATCATCAGGAAACAATTTTTAGTGTCAATACTTAAGCATTTCGGTATATTGTACCATCTTCAGGACACTGTTAAGTAATGTTTATGTGAGGAACAAAATGAAAGATGTTAAGTGTATAGTGAATGTGTGAATCTGATGCTATCAACCGTTAATTCTGATATTCGCGTTTGATTAAGAAAAGCAAATGACGTGATCAGTGCCTGTGCAAAAATGGAAGGTGAAGAACATATAATGACGCATGCTTTAACATGAATAAGCGGAGAACGAAAAGTTAATAATGATATGCCGTATTTCATATGGAATATTAATGTTAGAAAAATAAGAAAATTAAAACAATATAGAAATACATATAATCCATATGAAATTTAACATTATGAAAAAACTTATGATGTTTGTTATGTAATTGCTGACAGTATTGTTTCGACCAAATCGATAAGTTGGTCTTCATCAAAGAGCGACATAGATGGGAAGAGAAGATATCCGTTAAAAAAGACTGTTTACAGAAACGAACGCTGAGTTCAACCGCTGAAATTTTTTTGAAAAATGCATGTTCTGTTTTAAAAATAAAGTTTTTTTTAGGATGCTAGATTAAAGGGAATCCACCCGATTAGTCCCGATTGGTTGGTATTTCTCCATGTTACGTGGGTTTAATAAAAAAAGTTTAATAAAATGGGTTCCTAGTGAAAATTTGCAGGAATGCCGGATTAACGGGTATCCACCCAGTTAGGCCAGATTGGTTACCATTTCTCCATGTTACTTGGGTTTAATGAAATGGATTCCTAATGAAAATTTGCAGGGATGCCGGATTAACGGGAATCCACCCAGTTAGGCCAGATTGGTTGGCATTTCTCCATGTTACTTGGGTTTAATGAAATGGATTCCTAATGAAAATTTGCAGGGATACCGGATTAACGGGTATCCACCCAGTTAGGCCAGATTGGTTGGATTCTCCATGTTACTTGGGTTTAATGAAATGGATTCCTAATGAAAATTTGCAGGGATGCCGGATTAAAGGGTATCCACCCAGTTAGGCCAGATTGGTTGGCATTTCTCCGTGTTACTTGGGTTTAATGAAATGGATTCCTAATGAAAATTGCAGGGATGCCGGATTAACGGGTATCCACCCAGTTAGGCCAGATTGGTTGGCATTTCTCCATGTTACTTGGTTTAATGAAATGGTTCCTAATGAAAATTTGCAGGGATTTCCACCCAGTTAGTCCAGATTGGTTGGCATTTCTCGTGTTACTTGGTTAATGAAAGGGATTCCTAATGAAAATTTGCAGGGATGCGATTAAGGGTATCCACCCAGTTAGGCCAGATTGGTTGGCATTTCTCCGTGTTACTTGGGTTTAATGAAATGGATTCCTAATGAAAATTTGCAGGGATGCCGGATTAACGGGTATCCACCCAGTTAGGCCAGATTGGTTGGCATTTCTCCATGTTACTTGGTTTAATGAAATGGATTCCTAATGAAAATTTGCAGGGATGCCGGATTAACGGGTATCCACCCAGTTAGGCCAGATTGGTTTGGCATTTCTCCGTGTTACTTGGGTTTAATGAAATGGATTCCTAATGAAAATTTGCAGGGATGCCGGATTAACGGGTATCCACCCAGTTAGGCCAGATTGGTTGGCATTTCTCATGTTACTTGGGTTTAATGAAATGGATTCCTAATGAAAATTTGCAGGGATGCCGGATTAACGGGTATCCACCCAGTTAGGCCAGATTGGTTGGCATTTCTCCATGTTACTTGGGTTTAATGAAATGGATTCCTAATGAAAATTTGCAGGGATGCCGGATTAACGGGTATCCACCCAGTTAGGCCAGATTGGTTGGCATTTCTCCATGTTACTTGGGTTTAATGAAATGGATTCCTAATGAAAATTTGCAGGGATGCCGGATTAACGGGTATCCACCCAGTTAGGCCAGATTGGTTGGCATTTCTCCATGTTACTTGGGTTTAATGAATGGATTCCTTTAATCCGGCAATCCCTGCAAATTTTCATTAGGAATCCATTTCATTAAACCAAGTAACATGGAGAAATGCCAACAATCTGGCCTAACTGGGTGGATACCCGTTAATCCGGCATCCCTGCAAATTTTCATTAGGAATCCATTTCATTAACCCAAGTAACATGGAGAAATGCCAACCAATCTGGCCTAACTGGTGGATACCGTTAATCCGGCATCCATGCAAATTTTCATTATCCATTTCATTAAACCCAGTAACATGGAGAAAGCCAACCAATCTGGCCTAACTGGGTGGATACCCGTTAATCCGGCATCCCTGCAAATTTTCATTAGGAATCCATTTCATTAAACCCAAGTAACATGGAGAATGCCAAACCAATCTGGCCTAACTTGGTGGATACCGTTAATCCGGCATCCCTGCAAATTTTCATTAGGAATCCATTTCATTAAACCAAGTAACATGGAGAAATGCCAACCAATCTGGCCTAACTGGGTGGATACCCGTTAATCCGGCATCCCTGCAATTTTCATTAGGAATCCATTTCATTAAACCAAGTAACATGGAGAAATGCCAACCAATCTGGCCTAACTGGGTGGATACCCGTTAATCCGGCATCCCTCAAATTTTCATTAGAATCCTTTCATTAAACCCAAGTAACATGGAGAAATGCCCAACCAATCTGGCCTAACTGGGTGGATACCCTAATCCGCATCCCTGCAATTTTCATTAGGAATCCATTTCATTAAACCCAAGTAACATGGAGAAATGCCAACCAATCTGGCCTAACTGGGTGGATACCTTTAATCCGGCATCCTGCAATTTTCATTAGAATCCATTTCATTAAACCCAAGTAACATGGAGAAAGCAACCAATCTGGCCTAACTTGTGGATACCCGTTAATCCGGCATCCCTGCAAATTTTCATTAGGAATCCATTTCATTAAACCCAAGTACCATGGAGAAATGCCAACAAATCTGGCCTATCTGGGTGGATACCCGTTAATCCGGCATCCCTGCAAATTTTTCATTAGGAATCCATTTCATTAAACCCAAGTAACATGGAGAAATGCCAACCAATCTGGCCTAACTGGGTGGATACCCGTTAATCCGGCATCCCTGCAAATTTTCATTAGGAATCCATTTCATTAAACCCAAGAAACATGGAGAAATGCCAACCAATCTGGCCTAACTGGGTGGATACCCGTTAATCTGGCATCCCTGCAAATTTTCACTAGGAATCCATTTTATTAAACCCATTTTATTAAACCCAAGTAACATGGAGAAATACCAACCAATCGAGACTAATCGGGTGTATTCCCTTTAATCTAGCATCCTAAAAAAAACTTTATTTTTAAAACAGAACATGCATTTTTCAAAAAAATTTCAGCGGTTGAACTCAGCGTTTGTTTCTGTAAAAAGTCTTTTTTAACGGATATCTTCTCTTCCCATCTATGTCGCTCTTTGATGAAGACCAACCTATCGATTTGGTCGAAACAGTACTGTCAGCAATTACATAACAAACATCATAAGTTTCTTCATAATGTTAAATTTCATATGGATTATATGTATTTCTCTATTGTTTTAATTTTCTTATTTTTTTAACATTAATATTCCATATGAAACACGGCATATCATTATTAACTTTTCGTTCTCCGCTTATTCACGTTAAAGCATGCGTCATTATATGTTCTTCACCTTCCATTTTTGCACAGGCACTGATCACGTCATTTGCTTTTCTTAATCAAGCGCGAATATCAGAATTAACGGTTGATAGCATCAGATTCACACATTCACTATACACTTAAAATCTTTCATTTTGTTCCTCACATAAACATTACTTAACAGTGTCCTGAAGATGGTACAATATACCGAAATGCTTAAGTATTGACACTAAAAATTGTTTCCTGATGATAACATCCTGTGTTTGTTATATTTTTAAAATATTTTCTTCTCATATTGTCGGATTAATTTCCTCATCGTTCTTCCATATATATATATTATATATATATATATATATATATATATATATGTGTGTGTGTGTGTGTGTGTGTGTATAAATATATCTGTTTGGTTATAAAAGATATTTAACTTATTTGTTCATAGCATTTGTTTGTTTATTCATTTTTTTGGCTTTCACATAGCGCTTCAGAAAAGTATGAGTAATTATTCTAACTCTCAAGCTATGAGTAAATAGTTGGGCAGACAGGGCTCTTTAACTTTGGTATGAGAACCGACCTAGGAAAAGGAAAACACGAAATTCAAATCCGTTAGATCAGCTCTTAAAATGACATTGTGTCACATCTTACTTATGTGGAGATGTTTGCTAAATACATAACATAACGGTCAACTATCACACGAGATGATCACCTTGTAGTATGGAGAACAATAAAATAATCTGGTAATCGGTCACTGGTCCAAAGTTATAGATTGGTCGGAGGGGCAACACTTGTAGCATTTCTTGGAGAGGAATAGGTTTTTTGTTTTACGGTATATCAACCACAGTGGGTCATTTAATGCCGGCAAAGTTTTGACAGATTCTCAGTATTAGTTTCGAAGAAAATGTTTTAAACTCATTTTTTTCTAATCAAATTTTCTATTTAACCTATAGATGGGACTCTAACAGATACTACCACTCCAGGTCAGAGTGGACTAGGGAGCAATGTTGATGAAGGGGTGTCTACATTCCCCAGACCTCCAGAAATGGAACCTCACCACCAGTTAGTTTAACGTCATATCCAGGACATGAAGATCCTCAGCCACCGTGTTCTAGCACCCATATGATAAAAAAGGTTGGGGTTCCCATAAGTGTAATACGGTCGGAACAATCATATAGGTGCTCGGACTTAACGTGACGAACCGAATGGTGATGAAGGGGCCTCCTGCCGTACGACTAGTCTAAGTAATGGTCAATGTTGAGAGTTGCATGTCATGGACTGCTGATCAACCAGGATTCCATCCTTAAGCATCATGGCCAACAGGTGACCCCATTTAGGGGGTATTACCTCTCTGCAGAGGTGTAGTCGGTTTATTCCTAAGACCCAGCTGACTGGGTTCCGAAATAATCTAGCGACGCCCAAGTCTGCAACAGGTTTGAATTCAGTTTTTCTTTTACTAGACCGGTTTCCTTACTACGGATAAATGTTATGTACCGACATAATACGTCGGTTATATATATATGAAAGAGAGAGAGAGAGAGAGAGAGAGAGAGAGAGAGAGAGAGAGAGGGGGGGTATTATTGGTTCTTACTTGTTAACCCCTTCTTTTCCGTTGGACTGGTCATTTCTTGTTTGAATTAATCAATTAACAAGACTTATTTAACAACCCAACCCATGTTGATTCCGCCCGGATCGAGAAACGACTCTGAACCGACAATAGCGTCCGTGCTCCTCAAAAATCTGGTCGCATTTGAAGCTAAAAATATATCACGCCTAATCGCGTCTTTCTAAGGTGAAGTTAAGGACATCGTCATGCCAATCATAACCCCAAAGGATATGGAAAATTCCCCATCCTAGATTTTAAATATAACGAACTTTATTCAAATATTCTAACTACAGGTACGCACATAAATCATAAGCTGGTTATGATTATGTAACATAAAGAGCCTTCTCTGCCGTACTGTATAACCATAGCTGAAGAGGGAAGATTTGAAATAGGATGGCCGAGTCAATCTCTTACGAAGATAAGCGCTACGCACTGACCGCTTTTCTTAGGAATCCCTAACGATGACTCCTTCTACGGATATTAGGGTTAATAGTTATTATTATATATTTTCCCCAGTTATTATTATTATTATTAAAATTATTGTTATTATTTGATGTTTGTATATTTTCAAATATATGTATTCCCATCGGTTGGGAGTGCGTGGTGGCTAACGTGCTGGCTTGAGACATGATAGTAGGCAAGTTGGAACTCCAGTCCCGATATTACGTTCATTTTGGGACACATACTCTTGGGAAAGGTATGAACCCCTTAATCCCTCTAATTAAGGGTTAAATTATACTACTATTGTTTTTCTACTAGCTTTGGTATTAAATAATCCACGGTGGTTGATACGCCATTAAGCAAATAAACCAAACCTATTGCTATATTTATTGATTATGAGATGCATCGGAAAATGGTGATTTTAATCAATTCTCTTATATCCATTTCAGTTCCAGTTCAAATGAGCGTTTGGTGCATAGGCGAAATGATTGTATTTATATAGTTATAGATTTTTATTATATACGTTGCGTTTATGTATTGAAATCTGAATGCAAATCGCATATTCCATTATATATTGATTTCTATATAAGATCATAGGCATTTGTATATATCAAGCGATTTGATAAAAGCATTGTGATTAAAATGCTGTTTTACAGTTCAGGAGTTGGATCCATTTGTACGATATCTTCTGAGGTTTTTTTTCTTTCTTATTTCTATTAAAAATACTTTTTGAAGAAAGAAAGCTTGTAAAATAATTAGTAGATAAACTGCAATAAAACCAGTAAAATATGTTTTCATGCACGGAAATTAAAGTTAAATTGTATGTTTTACGCCATCATGAATACACTCGTCAAGAGATAAGTAATATAAAGACGGAAATGTGATATAATCGAATATAATTTCATGCATATATACATAAGAAATAACGTTAAAATCATATCTAATTGGTTACTAGCAGAGCTACCCGGAGTTGCCCAGGATTTAAAAAGTTAAAATTAAATCTGAAATAGATTAGCGCGATCGCTTCAGCGCGCTCACCCCATCTCTCTTTACCTTACTCCCTTCCTTCCTTCTTTCTTTCTCTCTTTCTTTCCTTCTTTCTTTCTTTCCTTCTTTCTTTCTTTCCCTCTTTCTTTCCTTCTTTCTTTCTTTCTTCCTTTCTTTCTTTCTTTCCTGCTTTCTTTCTTTCTTTCTTTCTTTCTTTCTTTCTTTCTTATATTTGTCTTTGTAACACGTCCTTGTGTTCTTTTCTTTCTTTCTTTCTTTAAAATAAAAACGGAAGAGTCCATTATGTTGCCGAGGTGACGACACTCATGAGAAATAAGAATTTGGCGGATAGCACCACCAGATTATCAAGATTTACAGTTTTGCATTCCATCCTGGACGATTTGGACGGTCTCATTTTTAATCAGAGGGTGTTCCAAGATGTTAAAGGTTTTACTATTAAGGAACACAAGTATCGATATATAGATAAACGGTGAAAATAATTCCCTCCTTTCTCATTTCTCTTATTTGTGCCTTTTGAGTCTTTCAATCTGAGACATCTGATCTTGATCATGTTCAAAATTGCTGGGGATTTAACCACATTTTTCTTAGTTATGTCATTTTTAGCTCTTTTTGAGTTTAATGGATTTTAAAATTGTGTTTCTCGTGATACATGTTACAAAACAATTTTTTGTGCTCCATTGTTATATTCAAAGACGAAGGTGAGATAAGACTCACCGGAGTCGAGTTGGAACTTGGACCTGTAAGAGAAAGAGAGGATTTCTCGGTGCCTATGTAAGGATAACTACAACAATTGTATTGAGTCGACTATGTCGTTATTTCTACTAATGTAGACTATATATATATTTAAAACATAGAGGAGGCGCGTGGTGTAATGGTAAGAGTCGTAGGAAATGGATCTGTCGACCCGAGTTCAAA
>CM042146.1:1011938-1084838 GCA_023376005.1 Doryteuthis pealeii | reverse complement strand
CCGACCGCCCGCACCACCGACTCGAGAGAGATAATGGTCTTTTGCGTCGTCAAATGCTTGTAAAATTAAAATGAATTGAAAAAAAAAGTTACATGTTTATTTGTAATATTGAAATTGTGAATGACAATATATTTTAGTCATTTCCGGTCCAACGTAGATATTTGTCGATATTCGTTTTTGTCATTTTTGTCGGAAATTAATGTAGATGTTTTAAACCTCTCGCACAGATTTTAATCGACAGATCAATGAGAATATTTTTCAACCCCATTTTAAGAAAAAGTGTGAGAGAGTTAAATCAAGATTATTAATACTTTTTCCATATTGAACTATTTTGCAAATAGCCCTTACGTAAACATATAAAATATAATAGTCAAATTATCATACTTGGGTATATCATAGGTTTTACTAGTAAGTGTTATTTTTTTTTATCAAAAAGTAACAGAAAATTAGGATTTTTTGGATGGCGGAAAGGATTAATGGGATTTGATTTGATTTTAATAGGGAAAATTGATTTCATATATGATAAATTGAGCTAGGGATGTATTAACTTGTAAGTCAAGGTACTGTTTGCATCTAATTTTATAGAATATGATATTTAGTATTAATAAACCTTTGGTTTTTTGGGGGTGGGGATGGGGTACGCATGTCTGTTTCTTTTTCATTTCTTTTTCTTGTTCTCTTTTATTTATTTTTTTTATTTTTTTTTTTTTCACTTTTCCCCTTTTTTTGGATATATCATTATTTTTTCTCTTTCTTTCGTTTGAGGCGAAAATTTAATATCATGTTTCTGTGAGAAAAATTTCAAAAATACTACTCTGTTATTAAATGAACTTTATATATATTATATATAGTATATATATATATATATAATAATATATTATATATATATATATATATATATAAACAAGCTCTGATGATGATTTTTTATAAATCGAAATATTGTTCAATATTAGCTATGAAAATGATATAGAATATTTTCATTCTAACAGTATTGTGTGTTTTCTTACCCTTTTATCTATACATATACCGTCGGATTCATTTCCTTAATCTTAAATCATACACATACACACACATACACCACACACACACACATATATATATATATATATATATGTGTGTGTGTGTGTGTGTGTGTGTTGTGTGTGTTAAAGTTCATGCATATTTGTGTGTGACTGTTCGTCGTTTTTTTTGTGTGTGTGTGTGTGTGTGTGTGTGGAAAATAGAAAAACAAAGTATTCCAAAAAGATGAATTTTAACGTTAAAACGTTTCGGTTTTTATTAAACCTTCATTTGTACATAAGGATGGAAAATGAGTTGTCTGAACAGTGGTGGATTTTTTTTAAATAACGGAAGATGATAAAAGTGTATACATAGAAATGTTAATAAGCATTTACCAGCGTTCCTTTTTGAGAATTATTGGGTGATTGGCGTAAGTAAGAACGTTTAAATTATGTGACGTATTTCTTAGTGACACAATGGATTAAAAAAGGAGAAAAGTATTTATTGTCTGAATTTTTATGTAAAAGGAAAGAAAAATGAAGAAGCAAAAACAAAACAAATAGACCATACGTATTTAAGTTAGGTAAAAAATCATATTAATATCGAACGTGTATATAATATTAACGAATTTCCATATTTTACTCCCAAATATATATATATATATATATATATATATATGAATTTTTGTTTTATTTTATATATAGAAATTTTATTTATATAATTGGAATAATCATGACAAGCAAATCTGACGAATACCCTGTGCGACGTGAGGAACACTGTACAGTTGTTTCGACCTAATTTGGTCCCATCGGCAGTGTATATATACGATCTACCCCCCCGACAGAAATCGAACCGGAGAACCCAGAGTGCAGAGTCAGAGACTCTACCCCTTGGCCAACCGGACACGCCACACACGAAACTCGCCAAATCAACTTGTCAATGATAAGTGCACGACTACTATACAAGCATTATATATATATATATATATATATATATATATATATATTATATATATATATATATATATATATATATATCTTGAATTAGGAATGATCCATATGTTTTTTTTTCTTTCTCTTTTCATTCTTATTTATAAATTACACTCTGATCGCCATTATCGAGAAAGTGTTTAAGCAATTTTCCGGACAATATCTCATGAGAAGCTGGAGGCATTTATCTGTAAGTGAAAGAAAATTTCGTATAAGAGATAGCTGGAGATATCTTGTAATGTAAAAGAAAATTAAGTCTATAATTTTTTATGTTTTATTTAAATTATGTTTGAACACATTAACTGCTATCGATAATGCTGGGCTTACAATTTTAATATGCAAAATAATATAGTGTAATTGTAACAGTACTTTTTTATCTCAACCTGGAAGAAATACATAAAGTTTTAGTACAATGTGGACAGAGCGAATGCATTAAGCATTATCAAAAAATCCTTGCACAGAACATATACACTGTTTGTATAATATTTATCTGCAGATCAAATTTACATAAGAATTTCATCTGATTTTTATCCAAAATACCCTCAAATGATTTTTTTGACTATTTCTTCAAAAATCATCCAAATTAATCTCCAAATTTTCAATGTTTATTCTTAATTTCATCACAAAAGTTTTCGATTGAAACTTTTATTTTTTGATGGATAGAAAACTCGTCACTATTAAATATTAAATGTTAAATAAAGATATATAGATCGGAACAGAGGGAGATAGATAAAGAACATATTTAGACACACAGTCGCGGGCACGCGGGTGCACACACACGCATATATATATATATATATATATATATATATATATATATACAAAATGTATTTTAAAAATATCAAGATTTTTGTACTTTTTAACACACCTTGTATTTTGAAAAAAAAATGCTCCATTCATTTTTCATTTCTATCTTGGTAAATACAGCTTTAAACTTAGTTCTTCTTTGACAAACTTTGAATTCTGAAATTGCTGTTTTTGATCTAACTAGAAAAAGGAAAGCAACATTTGAATCCGAATTGTACAAAAATTGTGGAAGTTTTTTTTTTAAATTACACAATATAATTACCAAAAATAGTATAATGAATATATTAATTGTATTAAATAGCTAGAAAAAATATTTTCCTGCTATTTGTGGCTGTTGATGGTAAATGTGGTTTAAAACAGTCTTGTGTTGTATTTTTAACTGTCTGTCTTTTTTCTATTTCTTTGTGTTTGTTTTCTTTTGTTCCTTTGATGAATGCTTGTTCTCTCTCTCTCTCTCTCTCTCTCTCTCTCTCTCTCTCTCTCTCTCTCTCTCTCTCTCTCTCATATATATATATATATAAGAGCATTAGCGCTATATGAAATACAAAGAGCTTCTTCGAGGATTTGATCTTAAGTCAACAAAGCCGGTTTCTACGACGATAATTATTGCACGACACGTCACCATATAAGAAAAAATTAAATCATAGACATTCCTACATTCTTCTTGAATTTTTACGAATGAGTGATTTTTTTCATGCCATACATTTTGAGGGGAAGGGTCTTACCCTTCTGCAGAGGATACATTTGAAGTTTCTAGGCCCCGCTACAGATTGACACATTTTGTTTCTTGACATATAAACCTTCCTGGGTTATTCAAAGTCAAATCAATCTTAACCAATTATAATTTTCAAACAGATCTTTTTGATCTGTAGATGGAACCTTAACAAGTACTAAAAATCCCGGTCAGAGTGGACCTGGGAGTAATGGCAATGAAGCACTACTCGAAACTCCCCAGAGCTGCAGAATAGGAGCCTCCTTATTTCTCTGAATTCTTTAGGTGAGGCTATAAGATGAGAATGTTCTTATAATAGTTAGAAGATTCAAAAGTAACCTTCCAGCGTGGGTACATATGTGTACATGAATTAATCAGACAAAGAGGTTATATATAATAACAAACATAGACTTTATTTTGTGAGCACGCGGAGAAAATACATACCTGACAAGGTACCATATAGATATAAAACAGATAAATAAAGATACACAAAAAATATAGAACTAAGTCCTAAATAAGTGATACAGAGTTACATGTAGAAATTAGTCACTTACTGATAGTTTGCTGGGGAGGCAAAGCCCCACCCACACCTAAGGAACAGAGACACCAAGTGCCTAACCCATGTGCAGTGGATACCGGACCGAGAGAAAGAAGGAGATTTTTCTCGGGCTACTGCTTAAATACTCTAGCCCTCTAGAGGCGAAAATATGGCAGCAAGGGAAGATAACCCTTCTGGGCCACAAATCGATCCCAACAAGGGCAGACAATCGCTACAATAATTTGTATTATTTGTATTATTCGGACTATTGTCCTCATCTTTATTGTTATCTACACAACGTTTCGGCCGATGAAGAAGGCTGGATGACCGTAACGTTGTGCAAATAAACAATAAAGATGAGGACATTAGTCCGAATAATACAAATAATACAGGAGCTTCCACACTTAGACACGCCAACCCTTTTTGGTGGCGTGGAGTCTTACCCCTCTGTAGAGAATACAGTCGACCTATTCTAAACCTCACCGACAGGGTTGGTTTTTATTATATTCAATAATATTTAAATGTTTCTTTAAATGTTTGGATTATGGACACAAAATATAAGGGAAAGGAAGCCGTTAATTAGAAATGTCGGTGATGGTTTGGGTTGGACTGCTTTCGCTGTCCTTTCCACCCCGTATTTCCTGATCCATACTCGATATGTCAGCGGAGGGACAGTCTTATACAATCAATTAACTAGAAGTTCAAAGCGGACAATAACTGAAATCGACAACTTCTCCCCGTTCATTTATTCTGGCGAGTGAAGACGGCTCATAAATTGGTGTTGGCAAGCAGACCGATATCGCACAGTGAATAATGTAGCAATCAAGTGTCCAGTGGATAGAGGGAGGAAATGCTATCAAATTTGGACACGACAACAACACAAAACGAATCCGTTCTGATTCCGACTTCTTGTTGACCTTCAAATCAAGATTTATATCAAAAATAGAGTATATATAAAAATGGTGCGAGAAACGTAATTATATATATATATATATATATATATATATATATATATATATATAAGAGAGAGAGAGAGAGAGAGAGAGAGAGAGAGAGAGAGAGAGAGAGGCAAACCGATAGACAGACAGACAGACAATAACTTATTGAAACTCGAGTCATCTAAGGGATTGCTTATATTTTTCTTTTAAACTTCTGTCGTAAGTGTTTGCACCTGTTTATTCATATCATGTACACACACACACACACACACACACACACACACATATATATATATATATATATATATATATATATATATATATATATATATATATATATATATGAATTTCATTTAAAAATAAAATGAATTTTATTTATAAATAAAATGAATCTCATTTTTAATTTTAAAGATAATCAGAAGCATTATAGTAATAAAATAAGACTCAAAAAAGTCTGATGTAGAGTTATAGAAAATGATGAGCCTATTCAGTTGTAAACATCTTTTATTTTTTCATTATATCTTATTCATACTGTCGGATTAATTTCCATTTTATTTTCTCATACTTTTCCATGAAAAAACTTTACATTTGAATGTTTACACCTTTGATGATATCCATTAACACCACGGATTTACCTATAAAAGTGGGCTAATTATTTTACAGTTGGATTGTATTACAATAATTTTGATATTCTATATACACTTTTTATACATATTTTACACTTTTCTATAACTCTACATCAGACTTTTTTGAGTCTTATTTTATTACTATAATGCTTCTGATTATCTTTAAAATTAAAAATGAGATTCATTTTATTTATAAATAAAATTCATTTTATTTTTAAATGAAATTCATATTATTTTTAATATAGACAGCGCATTTTTTTTGATTAATTCCAACGTTTTACTAGCAGCGTTCTGTTTTTAATAACGGTCTTTTTCCCGTCTTATTTTTGTTGATGACCGACCCACGTGCGGTTGATGCATTATAATGCGAAAGGGTCCTCATATTAGTTGAGGATGGGCCGGTGTTGCTTTTTAAAACCGTCGAGAGATTTGGCCCCGAAACGGTTTTGCACACTTCTCTCCTGATGAGCCTATTTCAGTTGTAAGCATCTTTTGTTTTTTCATTATATCTTATTCATACTGTCGGATTAATTTCCATTTATTTTCTCATATATATATATATATATATATATATATATATATATATATATATATATATATAACTAAAGGAGTAAGAAAATCTACTCATCAAGGTAATGTCTATCTCACTATAGTGGACATTACTTTGACCTCTAGATTATCACTAATAAATTTGGAGCTTCTTGAAAATTACAAACCTACTTCAGTTTAATGTTGAGAGAATTTCCCAGATTTGTATCTTTGTGCGTCTTTTTATTTGTAAGGGAACAAATCCAACTGAAAGAAAAGAAGTTAAAAAAGAAAACAAATTTGGTATCTTTGTACAATCAATGACGCTGATTAATTGTGTATGTGCCTCATACTTGCAATGGCGGAACACGTTTACTTTGAAAGCCCTTACGATCTATTTAGAATCTTATGCAGACTTATTAATGGCTTTTAATTATTTATCAGGTCGAAGCATATCCTCGAGAAAAAAAGCGTAATCCACTTCTGATGCCTTCAAACAGTTTCCCGGTTTAGGATAATTAACGAATTGATGTGTGTTGTGTCGTTAAGATTTCCTTAAATGAACGATGTGTTGAAGATCCGGATGTAAACCGTCAGGCGATACTCACATTGTTTACAAAAGTTTAGGGCAAATGCTTATTCATTGAATTGACTTAATGGCATTGGAAGACTTTAGCGACAAAGTAAAGAAAGAAGGAAAACAAAAGACCAATCAATTGAAATGTTGAGGAGGTTAAGAAATATGGGACATCCTAAGAAATGCACGACAAAATGTAAAGGAAGGAAGAGAAGAAAAACGAATATGGAAAAGAAGTCTCAAGAAAGTGATTAAGGAAAAACGAAAAAGAAATTAATTAAAAGGAAAAGAATCGAATTAAAGGTTGTGAATAGAAAGAACAGATTGAAGGGATAAAAGACCTAGAAAGATTAGTATAGTGAGAATATTGGAGTCTGATTGTTTAAGAAAAGAAAAGAAAATATTCCTAATGAATAAGATAAAGAGTTGAAACAAACAAAGACCTAAATGTGATGAGGAAGGTAACATGAAAGAAATGGAGGCTTTTAGAAGATGTATGAATAATTAGATAAATAAACAAATACGTATAGAAATAAATGAATAGATAATGAAAATGGGACAAGGAAAGAAAAATGAAAGAAATGGAAGCTTAAAGAAAAAAAAAAGAAAGAAAGAAAGAATTAAAAAGGGATAAAGAAAGTAGAAAGAAAGAAGAGAGAAAGAAAAGGATGAGTAAAATATTAAAAAAACTTAAAGAAAAGTCGAGTGAAAAAGAAAAGAAAACTAAAGACAAAGAGGAAAGAAGAAAGAATTGAAAATTGATAAAGAAATTAGAAAGAAAGAAATTAGAAAGAAAGAAAGTAGAAAGAAAGAAAGAGAGATAAAGGATTAATAAACAAAACCTTAAAAAAGAGATGAATGAAAAGAAAAAAGTGAACTAAAAAGCCGAAGGAACATGAGAAGGAAAGAAAGATATTCTTCAAAATTAATAAAGATAAGTAGGAAGAAAGAAAGAAGAAATGATTAATAATGAAAGCCTAAAAAAGAAGTCAAATAAGAAAAGTAAGGAATAATTAAAAGTGATAAAGAAAGAAAGGAAGGATTAATAAAGAAAGTTTTAACAACAAGATGAATGAAAACAAAAAAGAACTAAAATGCGTAAAAGTGAATAATGATGGAAGTTTATAAAAATATAGCGTTTAAAGCAAAGACTGAATTGAGAAAGATAAAAGAAAAGGTTTCAAGAAAGAAAGAAATTACAAATAAAATTGAATAAGCAAAGATAAAAGAAACATTTAGAACAAAAGGTAAAGTGAAAAAAAAAAGAGATTTATAGGAAAAAGAAAGAAACAAAGTTTTAAAGAAAGAAAGAACGAAAAAAAAGGAATGAATGAAAAAGTGAAGGGAAAGGAATGCTGGTTCATTTAGAAAGAAGAAAAAAGTAATAAAACAAATTCAATCAAAACGATTTCATTAATACTTTTCATTACAGTAATGTAATGGCGGGTAGTGGATATGTTATTTCGTTGGTTGTCGAGATCTGATTGATGGTAAGAAGTCGCCTGAGAAAATACACCTCTGATCAGGGGAAATAGGCATGTAAGACAATCATATATATTATATATAATAATATATATATATATATATATATATTTATTGGATTGAAAACCAAGGGACATTTCTTTTTTTTATTATTTTTATGCTTTCACTCCGGCGTTCATGCTACTTTCCTTATGTAGGATTCTAAGTGATATACGTGCCCCAAATTTTGTTCCCAAGCAGTTTCGATCGCATCCATGATCCTCTTCGAGCAGATTCCTTTTGTTACTATTGTTTGTTATTTTTGGGGTGTGAGACTTATTAAGTTATATATATATATATATATATATATATATATATATATGATGGACTCTCCCGTAGATTGACGTATGATTGTTCATACAATGAACAACCACACGCTGATTTGTTTATAATGGTGAAGGCTTGTGTTGGACCATCCACACTTTTTCGCACAGTCGATAGGAAATAATTGGTGCATCAAAGGTTGCCACAAATTCAATCAACGACCGATCTCAGGAATTTTGAATTCAGAGTTACCCCTCTCCTAGACTGGTTACCTACCCAAGGTTGAAGGGCCCAGTCTGCCCTACTATTTTACCCATAGCTGGAGGGAGAATATATAGATTCATACCTTTCCCAAGGGTATTAGCGCTATGTGAAATGCCAACAGCTTCGTCTAGGAATTAAACTCGAATCGACAAGTCCATTTTCCACGACTCTAAACACTAGCCCACGCGCCTCCATATATACTGAATGGTAGTACCTGTTAGAGCCCAATCTATGGGTTACATATAAAATTTGTGTACAAAATAAAGAGTTTAAAATATTTTCTTCCAAATTTCGCTACGATTTTTTACAAACTTTACTGGAATTAAATGAAACCAGTAGGGCCCACCATAGTGATATAATAGTTAATAAGCAAGACTTGCAGATCCAAAACTACTGATTAGCGAGTTCGATCCTCGCTGCAGGCTCAATACTTGTGACCTTGTGTCACTTCCTATACCCATAGTGAATGGGTTGGGTAAACACCTACCTATGCCTCCTTCATTGTGCACCCTATCGTGTTGCAATGGTTAGCAAATTAGCCTTTCTACTGAATAGCGAGTCCGAACCTCGCTTGATGCTCCCGAGTTGTGACCTTGTGTCACATCCTTCCCATGGCGAACGACTTTTATAAATACCTATTTTCCTTCTTATCTTGCCTTTTCTCCTTTTATTTCCCCATTTACTTTTTGCTGGTTGCTTATGGGTTTTTTTTTGTTTTTGTTTTTTTGTTTTTCACTTATTCATTTACATTTGGAACAAATTAAACTCTACCAACATTTACTGCAGAAAAACAACAGCAAAACTTACAGGCGCAAATTGGGCACCTTGAAAAAACTTAGAACTACATCATCACAGGTAGGAAAATGTTTTTATTTTGTTTTTTAAATTTATAAAATGAAATTCCAATGTTTGTTTTCTCCATTTGACAAAATGTGTATGGTATAATTTTGGACCGCAAAAAAATCAAAATATTTGTCTCAAATTTCCATATTGAAACTGTAATCTTTATATATATAAAGAGCAGTTTTGTGTATGTATGAATGTGTGTATGTGTGTGTATGTGTGTGTATGTATTTACACCCTCCCCTTTAATTTCATCTCCTTTTTCTTACGTTATTTATTTCACTATATTTCTTCAATTTTCTTTCTTGTTTTAATTTTCCTTTTACAATCTGATCTTTTACTTAAGTTCAGTGGCCAACGCTAATTGCAATTGTTACCGACAGAAATGAACTTATATTCAATATACAATATATAAACAAAGACAATTGTCAGCAGTCCAATTTGTATTACTTTTCATTCAAGTCTCGACTCACGCGACAAACAATGCGAAGCGCGAAGACCCACAAAGTGTTGATTTGTTCTTGTTGATGAACTGAACGCGAAAGGATTTGGCGCCAATAGTTTGATTGATTGCTTATTACACATAAAACGACAACGACTTTTATATAACAGTCTGGTTACATCCCAACATGTCATTCGCTTGCCAGAGACGTTGTCTAACCTCAACACATCATTACAATTTGTGTCTTATGGTTGTCATTTCTGTGATGAATCTCCCGCCAAAGTCCCAGATGGCAAAATCCCTTTGGGTGATATCGATTATTTCAAGAATACCTATTCAATAAGAAGTGGAATATTGTACTAATACTAATCTTAGTAATATATCCTGATTAGCGAGTTCGATCCTCGCAGGATGCCCCATACTTTTGAACTTATTTCACATTCTTCCCTTGGCAAAGGACAAAAGTAGCTCGCCCGATCGTGGTGTAATGGTTAGCAAGCTTATCTCGCAGATCCATTACTCCTGAATATCAAGTTCGCTCCTCGCTGGACGCCCTATACTTGAGACCTTGAGTGATATCCTACTCGTTGCGGACAGATTTGGTAAATACTACCTTCCACAGAAACCAGTAAGGCATCCCATCATGATGTAATACTTAGTAAGCTAGACTTACAGATCCCAAACTACTGATTATCGTGTTCGATACTCACTGGAGGCTCAATTGGGATCTAGAAGAATACCTATTCAATAAGAAAGTATAATTTCATAATATTAAAGTATAGTTATAATATATAATTATTATATTATATATATATATATATATATATATATATATATATACTGGCAAATATATGCACCTCCGGGTGCAAGTATTTAAGTTTTAATATAATAAAATATGTTAAATTAGAAAGGCTAATGAAACTGAATAAGAATGCAGATAAAAGATTTGAACAGAGGGGTATGATTGAAAAATAGAACAACTTTGAAACTAACTCTTCCATCAATTTCCATTACTCGTCTTTCATTAGTAAATTCCTAATTCAACTATTTAGTTAAAATAGCAATTAAATAATAATATTACAGTTTTTTTCTTGTTAATGATTTCTTTTAAGATTTATATCTGAGATATTGCTCATATTCAAATAAGATAAAACCAAACAATTAGAAATCAATAATAGTAAGCAATTATATTTATTAAAATCAATTTTTAAGATCAATATGCAAATAGTGCCCTTCCCATTCACACTATAAAACCGCCATTTTGTTGTATATATAAATACAATTGCATGTTTTTAATTGTAGAATATGGTCAACAGTATTAATAATGTAAAACAATTTTATTAATAATTGAGGTTTAAATAGAGAATAATCATCGAGAATGTGATGGTTATACAAAGGGAATTGTGACTTGAGTAGTGATATAGTTTCGGTTACAGACAGAAAACCCACAATCTCCATTATAATAATAATAATAATAATATATATATATATATATATATATATATATATATATATATATATATATTTAGTATTCGAGTGTCTCATTTGTATGAGCGTTATAAGCTTGCAACACCTCTAGTTAAAATGAGAAGTCAAATCGCCAAGATGAAATACAAAAATTTAAATCCTGATTATCTGGGTGTTGCTTATCCGCCGAATCCTTACTTCTTCTAAGTGTCTTCACCTCAGATGATAATGGATCATTCCTTTTTTTTTCCATAAAGACAAAAAGGGAAGAAAAACGAGATGCTACTCATAAAAATATCATAAGAAAGAAAGTGAGTAGGGAAAATATAAACATACACGCTCACATTATATATTATATATATTATTATATATATATATATTATATAAATATATGATGTAGTAGTAGTATAAGTAACTATGAGAGAGGAGTTTTAATAATATTGCTTGAAGCATTGCTTGTAGTGCTTGAACTGAGAAGTAGTCTAGATTATGATTTTATTGCTTCTAAATTAGAAATTGCAGATAACTAGGATATTCGAGTTCCACGTGATTGGTTGGAAAAAGAGATTTGTTTCTCGAAAATTCAAGATAAAAGAATAAAGGTAACAACACACAACCATTGGTATATCGTGTTTATTTTTTATTTCTTTAATCTGCATATGTAGATAGCTTCAAAATCCAACTCCAAACCAATATATTGTATAATATAGAGTATATATATACGTATAGTATATATAGTATAAGTAAAGAAAAGACTGATAGTTCTGGCTGAATAATAGATTGTAGCGTTCAAAAGGAGTATCATGTATGTAAGTTTATGAAATATAAATAAATAAGAAATTTATGCAAAATAAAAAATAAACAGGATGAGAATTTGTCCAAGTATCTGAGATTCAATCCAAGTCACACAGAAATTGACAGATCGGATGGGGGATTGGATTTTACACAAAGTTACTGAGAGTGAGAGAGAGATAGAGAGAGAGAAGAGAGAGAGAGAAGAGAGATAGAGAGAGAGAGAGAGGGAGACGTAAGATGGTTGATAGGTGAAAAATTTTTCTATCGGTTGAGACATTGGGAAAGTTGTTTTCAAACACAGCTTCTGGCGTCTCAAGATTATATTATTAAGACGTGTTCTCCATTCCCCTGAAACATTCATATTCCACTTGTTATTAAATACTATTGTATTTCGTTTTGTAAACTCTACACAGGGCGATTGTGGTGTAATAAGAGACCAAGATATGAATGTTTACAGCAAGAAGTCAGCATGAAAACAACAAGAATTCACAAGTTATTTGCTCCATAGGAAGTTCTGAAGTAAGAGAAGCAAATAGGGTAAAAGTTATTAATGTTTGCTTAATAATGATCTATCTAACAAAATCATCTTTCACGGAAACTCACACGACGAAGATTCGGAACACAGATGAAGTTAGATTAGTACATATATCGTATATCTATCTCTCTTCTTCTCTCTCTCTTGATATATATAATGTATATAATATATATTATATTATATTATATAATAATTTAGATAGAGATAGAATAAAGGAATTTCTTCTGGGTGACCTAAAGTTGGGTATCAGTCGGACAGCGTGGAGTCTATCCGTTCTTACTTGCGCAAGACAAGGAGATTGTCTTTGCGTCACCCCTACCATCAGCTCTTACTTTACCGCAGATACCTGTTGCTACTCATAAGCTGAGTTGGCGGAGAACACGGCATCAAACACAAGCTTTGTGTCTCCTGGCGGACACTCTACGGCTGGATTGTAATAATTATATATACTATATATTATATAAAAAAAAGAAGGTCCGCGCAAATGTATGGTTCTCAGAAAAAACGGTTTTTTGTGTTTTATTTCAATAAAATGAAATGAATAGAAGTAAATAAGAACATTTTTTCTGAGGAGATACATTTTGCGGACCTTTTTTTTATAAAATATATGAGCACATTTCCTCCCGTTGGGAACCAGAACGAATATTATTTATATAGTATATGTATATATATATAGTTGTGTGTGTGTGTGGTGTGTGTGTGTGTGTGTTTGTGTGTGTGTGGTGTGATGTGAGTCAAACTGAAATGAATGATGAAATACAATGTTAGTTCTTTAGAATTCTGTTTAATTAAAATAATGTCAATAATAGTATAATTATAGTTGAATCTCACATTTTAGAATTCAATTTAGAATATGCAGGGAGATGTTTTCGATTTTAGTATAGAGTTAAAGATAGTTATAGTGAGAACTCACTGAAATGGCTAGCTTAAATTTTTAGCATATTAATGCGTGTTGGTCGTCTTTTTTTCATCGTGATCAATGCAATGTTTGAGTATCCATAATAATGTTGGCGGAACAGAAACAGAAACATACACTTCAACATAATAGCGGGCTCAATCAGTTTTCATAAGACGACTGGGTTTGAAGAGGATTGTACATATTGACCTTTTCTGATATTTTTTCAATATGACCAATTAATGTTCTAGGAAAGAGTAGTGTTTTAAGTTTCATTGTGAAATTTAGTAATCAGTAAGTGGTTGGTGGATTTTCTCCACAGGGAACACTTAAAGAATATTTTAATAATGGGGATCTCAGTCTTTATGTTGTTATCGCGATACACGGAAGGATCACTGTTTCAGTCACAGTTACCCAACACTGGCGACAAAATTATAATAATGGTGTTTTCGTCTCTTTACCGGATAGAGCATCTCAGTGCTTATTATTGAGATATGATGAGGAAGACATGACTTATATAGCTTGGTACATGTTACATTACATAAGCCCACCAATAAGGATGTAGTTCGAGGTCTACAGTATTTAAGTAAGCTGGTTTCACTTAACACGATGGTGAGAGAAAACGTTAGATGGACGGGGAATTACAGTTGATGCTGTGATACTTATTCGCGACATAAGGTGTAAGTATAGTAGTGTTTATGGAAAAGAAAAGAAGGTCGTCTTATGAATATTTTGACTCGCGGAATGTGTGGGTTCCAATAGTTTTCATGTTGGTGAAGCATTATAGCATTGTATGAATGAGTGGAGATATAAATATAGATGAATGTGTGTGTGCTTTGTGGGGTGAAGATTGTGTGTTTGTTGGTGTTACAGTTTATATGTGAGATTGACAAGCGATTAGCAGTCGATTACACATTAATACCTTTCTATTCAATGGTTTACTCAGTCGAGGTAGAGCATCCTTCTGAGAAATCAGAGGTTATTCCGGGAGAGGTTGTATTGACCTTCGCAACTGAGAACGATTGTAGCATAGCTGGGTCTGTGGGGGAGTTGATTGTAAGAGTGGCTCCGCTTCAGACAAAAAACACCTTGTTTACTGGGCTAGTAAAAGGATCGGCTACCTCTCTGTCCGGACCTATAAACTTCATGGGGCACAGACTCCGACTTATTTGCTTACAGCTACTATTTATGATATAATTAATAGATAATCATAATGTATTTTCTACACATATTTTCTACTCTAGATTAATGCTGACCGAATATATAAACAAGGGAGGGGTGACTCCACCGTCCCTAGAGCCCAAATTAGAGGCTACCGCCGATGCAGTTTAGTCTCTCACCAGAACACATGAGAGGATAAGTGTATTCATGATATTTACTTATGGTTAGAAAATTAAATTTTAATTCTGCTTGAGATTAAATTTTGAACTCGGTCGTCCGTTCTGATAGCCGTTACACTAATTTAGCTTTTCATTCTACTGGGCCGGTGTCAGTTGTGGTTTTAGCCTCGATCTGACAAACGTCAATAAAGAGTTGAAAGTTTTTGATGATTTGCCCGGTTAATTTCTCAGATGTTTGATTCAGGTCTCTACTTGATCTTAAATGCCCAAATTGATGGCTAAGTTAAATTAACCTCTAATACATCCCAAAAATAGATTATAGAGGTTGCAAATTTTATGAAAGAGATCAGCAGACGAGACATTACACACACACACACGGCACACACACACACACATATATATATATATATTATATTATAATATATATATATATTATATAGTATATATATATATGAACAAAAATTGATGAGACAAACAGGAATATTTCTTATGTTATTTATTTTTAAATTGTTCTCAAATACTTTCGACCTTAGGTCATCGTCAGAAGATAACTTGTTTTCAGAAAGTTCTGAAATTTTTAAAGTGTTTGAGAAGCCATATTATATATATATATATTTTATAATATATATAATTCTATATATTATATAATTTATATTCATTCATTATTTGTTTTAATTTTTGGATGAGGGGTTGATGTGTATAATTTGATTTTTTCGACTTTTGTCCTCATCTTTATTGGGGTATGTTTTAAATGCTTCATTGTTTTTTTTTATAGTAAATTATTAGAAATAAAAGATATAAAAATAACTAATTCATGAATTTTACTCTTAAGGTTGGGCAGTAACGGCGATAAACTTTTTGTAAATGAATGTGACGCATTTAGAATGATAGGGCGTGTAAAAGAATGTAACATTCGAAAATTCTTCGATGCCCTTGTCATTAACATTACAACTATTCAAAATGATATTTCTAAATTTTAACTGAACATCATTTCTTGTATCAGGTGCTTGTTGGTTGATTGTTTTATTTTACGGCATTTTAACCGTCTTTCTGGATATTTAATACTAAATTTAATACTAAATCAAGCCATTTTGATAAACAAAGGAATCATGTTGCTTACAGAACCTTAAATTGTCACCCAATTAAGAATTGAAAAGAGAGGGAACAGTCTTTGAATTAATATTGTGCCGCATCCTGTTTGTTGGGAGGGTTGATAAATATGTAATGTGTGCCAATAAATAAATAAATAAATAAATATAAAACTCTAAAGAAGCAGCTACGCATCAAGATCGTGTAAGTACAATGAACGTGATACCTTTAGACACCAAATAACTCTAGACGGGTTGATATGCCGTTAAACACAAATCAAGGAAATTAACATTTGCCAGTCCATTTTTCAGATATGTTCCTCATTTTCACTAAGAGGCATTCAAAATATAGTGATATATTTGATATCCCCCACACACACAGACACATTCACATAAATATCTGATAGTGGAGTTCAGTTCAAGGGCTCTGGGAATGTGGAGTACCCCTTATCACGTTGCTCCTAGGTCCACTCCCAGGATCACCGTAGTGGTATTTAACTGTTAGGGCCAATCTATGGTCGAAATTTTTAAAAAACTGAGTTCTAAAAAAATGTGTTTTATAAAAATTGAGTACCCATCAACAATAAATGAAAGAGAAACGTCTTCGGCATAAAATAACCCAATAGGTTGACATGCCGTTAAACCTAACTACTAAAACACATGCACACACATAATGCACATACACTTATATACATATGTGTGTATGCGTTGAGTGTGGTGTAAATACCTTTTAAGAAAAAACTACGCTTCATAAATAAAGGTGAACGGGCTTTCTAACCTCTGGGCTTTTTCCTTTCCTTTTTGAAGTCTGTCGCAGACGACGATGACGTCACTCCAGTTGTGGACCCTCTGGTGGCTAGTTAGTCCAATTCTGGAATTGCAGATGCGGTCAAACACATTGCAAGGGAAATTCCTCTGCATTTGGTGATTCAAGACGACGAAGTCATCCTCACTTGCAGCCTTGTTAATCTCGATATTGAGCCGCTTAGCTACACAGGTGTCTCGCCAACCCTGTTTTTGGAGGTCAGATCTTCCACGTTTAAAGCTGTTCTGGTGCTTTCTTCAGCGTTGTCTTATGTCTTTGAACCACTTTTGGGGTCTCCTCTCCTCTGTGTGTCATCAGCGAGATCACGCAGTAAGGTATTTTTACGGGAAGGTATGTATGCAGGCATAGCCCAAGATGGGTTGGCATGCCATTAAAATCAGTCAATCAATCAATCCGAATTCTGATCGTTTTGAACTTTCTATAAATGCGTAGAGTCGCAATTAATGGCTATCAGACAAACGTTATAGCTTTAACACCCAGTCGATATCGATAAGCATGGAAATTTCAAAGTGACAACACCCCCACCCACCCCCTCGACTAACGACAATTTATACTGTTGATATATATGGTGCTTAAATTGCTCATTCATGTGATTTTGACCTGTTTTTGTTGACAAAGATTTGAGTTTCAATCCAAATACCAAGTAAAATTATCAATGTACTAAAAAAATCGATATTGAACTCGGTGAGCGCCATAAAATCGAACGTGACAAAAGAATCAAGAAGCAAATCGATAAAAAATATTGCGAACGTTGGAAATTGATTGAAAGCCAAAAGAAAACGACTAATTGTACGTTTTGTTAGAGTCTGAATTGAATTCCATTTTATTGTGGTTTTAGCAAGAAAGAAAAAAAATGCTCATTTTATTTTCTTGATTTGATATTGGAGCTTTAATGTCTGTGTTAAAATCCGGTGATGATGATCATTGTTGTTGTTGTTTGTTGTTGTTATATTATTTGCTCTTTTTGAGTTTCAAAATCAGCATTTAGCTGATGGTCTTTCATGGATCTATGACAGCAAGTCTGCTCAGCTCCAGGACTCTTCTGAGTATTCTGGCAGATTGCAGCGTGCAGTGTTCTGAATGGTTCAATCCTTCCTCGATTTCCAAACTTTCAAACCCTTTTATTTTATTATATATAGTATAGTAGTAGTAGTAGTAAGTAGTAGGTATAGTAGTTTTTACCACCAGCGTAGCTGAGGGTCTGTCATGGAGTTTGAGTGACAATTAGTCTTCCAGTCTCCAGACTCTCCGAGTATTCAAGCTGATTTCAACAATTGTTGTGGGAGGGTCTCGATTCTTACTATGATTTCCAGTTTCCTCTAGTCCTTTTCGTAAGCTTTTTAGGCGCCCTGTGATCAGCTGGAACTGCAGAATCTATCATTGACAGTTCTCTGTCGTCTGGCTGGGATAAGACCCGTCCTTTATCTGAAGCCAGAGAAATTTCATGCGTTTAATTCCCAAGAACAGATTAGAATTATGTATATACCATATATATTATATATTATTATTATATTATTATTATTATTTCACTCTTCAGTGTTCTTCACACCCACTTAGTTGTGGTCATTTCACTGTAGTCGAATGACAGCAAGTCTCCTCAGTTTATGAGGATTCTTCGGAGTATTCTAGTCGATCTAACAATACCGTTATTTGGATGTTCTCAATTCTTCCTCTAATTTCTATTCATACAGACTCCTTTTCCAAAACCCTTGGAAACGTTCCAAGGTCGCCAAATACAATTGGTGTGATCTTTACGTTCATGTCCCACAGTTTTTCAGTTCTCTGCTGCTTTTAGTATCATTCCCACAAGATATATCATTTTTGGTGTAATTGTAGTGTAATGGCTAACGGTTGACAGTAACATCACAGCGAACGAGTTCGAAATCAGTCGGGCTATTACGTTACTTTCGGATTGATACGTTAGGAAAGGTACTGTCACTGTTCTTCTAAAAGGGTGCGGGGCATGAATAACCCATGGAGGTTGATACGTGATTTAAACAAAAAACAAAAACAAACAATTACATTTAAAAATAAATTGCACTCTTATTGTAATGATTAGGTCATGAAATCAGCGACGCAAATCTAATCCAATTAAAGACTGTTTGCCTTTACTTCATGTCTCTCTATTTATCCAATCCTAATTATATATATATATATATAATATATATATATATTATAATAAACTATATAATATAATTAATATATATATATATATATATATATATATTATAGTAGATAATATGGTTGAATTAATGAGCAGATAGATAGATAGATAGATATGTTGAATTAATAGATAGATAGATGGTTGAATAAATAGATGGATAGATAGATAGATGGTTGAATAAATAGTAGGTAGATAGATCGATAGATAGATAGGTGGTTGAATAAATAGATAGATAGATAGATATATAGTGGTTGAATAAATAGGTAGATAGATAGATAGATAGATAGAGATAGATGGTTGAATAAATAAATAGATAGATAGATAGATAGATAGATGGTTGAATTAATTATTATATCGATGGATAGATAGTCGAATTAATAGATAGATCGATGGATAGATAGGTGTTTGATAGATGGTTGAATTAATAGATAGATAGATGGTTGAATTAATAGATAGATAGATAGATAGATAGTTGAATTAATAGATAGATAGATAGATAGATGGTTGAATTAATAGATATATAGATAGATAGATAGATAGATAGATAGATAGATAGATAGATAGATAATAGAATTAATAGATATAGATTCGAACAAAATCACAGTGACTGATAGGTAGATATTCAGAAAGTATAATCGATCGAAACATCTGATAACTGATAGATAATGAACACAATTAGATCTAAATGGATCGATGGTTGAATTGATAGATAGAATGACAGATAGATCGATACTTTGCGGGTAAAAAATATCAAAACCTTCTCGTCGTCTTATTTTCTCTTCAGATGTTTCCGATTCTGGATGTTTTGCTTTAGTTATTCCCAAGATCCACTCAGTAGATTCCCTCGAAGTCTCATGTTAGTGCATTGAGGGAATATTTCACTGCAAATAGAATGTTGTCTATCAGAGGAGGTAAATATTTTTCATAGGCGAGAAAATGGATCATCAGTCAAAAGTGAACCCTAAAAAAAAAAGAAAAAGAAAGATAAACGTGAATATTAATAGCAATCCATCTGAACACATGTAAGGCTGCTGGACTTGATATCATTATGTTAACCATTAGACGACACAACGACGTGTAACTGGAATTCTCGCCAGTAGAGTGCTTGTTTGTTGACCTTTGGTTGTGCCTTGTTTATAGAGCTGTTGACATTATCTGATTGAATCATACAGAGTAGACAATGAGTAAGATTGAGAAAAAGGCTTTCGTAGAAACACTGCCATGAAATTGCCTCTCAGGCTACAAGGAGCTTTGGTTTTTGGTCATGTTCTTGGCAAATAAACAAGTGATTAGGAACGTGAAATGTCAAGATTTATTTCGCTTCGATACTCTGAAAAATAACAGATTTTATATTGTGTTTAGCAATGGTTTTTCTTTTTATTCAGTCTTATCAATTCTTCTTTTCTTCTTCTTCTTCTTCTCTTCTTCTTTCTTCTTCTTCTTCTTCTTTTTTCTCATTTCTATTCTCCTCTTTCTATTTCTTTTTCTTTTATTTCTTCTTTCTAATTTTTTCTCTTATTATCATTGCTTACGGTCAAGTTACGTTGAAAGTACGTTCCTGCTAGCTCACCAAAGTTAAGCAGCGATTGGCCTGTTCACTCCTTAGATGGGTGACAATTTAAGCAACAGTGGGTACTGTAAGAAACCGAATATCAAGTGGACTGGATTTGGCATTAAATAATCCAAAAATGGTTGGTATGCCGTAAAATAAACCAATCAATCAATTATCATTATTCCACTCCTTGCATTTTTTTTACTAGAATCGGAATAACAGCAAGTCTCTTTGGGTCTCCAGGACTCGTCTGGGTATTCTACCGATCTTAACAATGCTATGTTTGGATTGGTGGTGGATTGTTTGGATTTATGTCAACTATTGTTGGTTATTTATACCGAAAACATTTTTTATTCATTTTTGATGGGTATTCAAAATTTTTTTAAACGAAATTTCAACACATTTTGAAACTCATTTTTTTTCATTTAAACATAAATGGGACACTAAAAGTTATTGCCACTCCGGGTCAAAGTGGCCTGGGAGTAATGTGATGAAGGCGCATTCCACATTCCCAGAGTTAAAAACTTGGAGCTTCACTACTAGATGTAGTTTAACGTCATAAACAGGACAAGACCCCTGCCACACCTTCTAGCACATGATAAAAGGCTGGTTTTGCCATAAAGAGCAAAAAGATTAGACAATATATAAGTTCTATGGTTGACGAGATCAGCCGATTGATCGAGGGCGCTCTCCGATCGACGCTAGAGTTCAGCCACCAACAATCCATCCTGAGCATAATGGCTCGCCACCACGCCCAATAGATGACCCTATTCTGTGGAAGACGTTTAAAATATCTACATTAATCGCTGACAAAAAGGTGACAAAAACACGACTAGGGAAATATCTAAGTTGGTCGGAAATTCGCCTGACGCTCACTCGTAAAACATAGCCTAAATTAAGGCAGGGGACCGGGAGGAAATAGGATGAAAATTACCAAATATACTCCGTAATTCACAATTACATTTTGCATTGCATCTTGAAAAATTTTGACGTATCATTTTAACCAGAGGTGTTGCAGATGATAACGGATGGAATATTTAGGAACAAGCGTATTATTATTATTATATTATTATTATTATATTATTATTATTATTATTTACTTTGAGTTTTCACATCAGCATTAGCTGATGGTCTTTCACTGAAGCTGAGTGACAGCAAGTCTCCTCAGATCTCCAGTACTCTTCTGAGTATTCTGGCAGATTGCAGCAGTGTGTTTCTGAATGTTTCAATTCTTCCTCTGATTTCCAAACTTTCCAAACCCTTTCCAATCCTTTTGGGACCGTTCCAAGTGCACAACTACAATTGGTATCACTTTTACTTTCATATTCCATAACTTTTTCAGTTCTGGCAAGGTCCAGATATTTGTCATTTTCATTTTCCTTTAGCTTTACCCATGATCTGCGGAACTGCAAAATCCACCAGTTGACAATTTCTTTCTTTTTGTTTATCAACACTAGGTCTGGTCTTCTTGCTGGGATAAGATGATCCTTTTTATTTCAAAGTCCCAGAGAATTTTATGCGTTCGTTCTCAAGAACAGATTCTGGTTTATGCATATACCATTTGTTGTATGGTCAAAATTTAATTTTTTGCATAATTCCAGTGGATCACCTTCCCAACCCAATCGTGTCTAATTTTGTATTCTCGTTGGCTAGTGCTACATTCGCAGAGTATATTGTTTACAGTCTCATCTCTATTACACAAAGTCTACATACTATTGTTGGTCTTATCAGATTCACTTGATATAGTTTCCTTATGCATTATTATGTAGCAATTATTAATGATTCTTTCTCTTTTAAGGTTTTCATTTTCTTAACCATGTCCAAGTTTTCCATGTGCAAACTCTTCGAGGTCGTTGAAGTTATTATTATTATTATTATATATTATTATTATTGTTAAAGTATACTACTAAAAGATTGGGAATCACTAAAATATAGTCTCTATCATAGAAAAAACCGGACCACAATACGATATTAATTAATAAGAAGTAAATAATAGTATTTCCTATTATTTCATTGTGAACGATCTTTGTTCAGCTGAAGACCGCACATCAGTCGTTAATTATTTCTACTGAATCTAATAAAATATATTTTCTCAATAGCTAATGACAATGGTTTAAGTCACGGACTAATTTACTCAAGTCACGTGGCTCAATCTGCGCCAAATACAAATACGTATTTAACTTTCTGACAATATTTTGATACAAATCCCAATCTCTGTCACAACAATCTTAGGATCAGAAGAGACTAATTATATATTTTCTTCTGGCATAGTTGAAACTCTTTGATCGTTATTGTGAAATATATATATATAATATATATCATATATAATATATAATATATATTAAATATATATCAATGTTAATATTTTGATTACACTCATGAACTGAAGTTTCATGGTATTCAAAACATCAGATTAGTTCCAAATGTTGAGATCTCAACACATTGACTCATCTGATGATTGATTACCAGGAAACTTCAATTATGAGGTAAAACCATAATATTACATTGATTATAAAATCTGCTCTGCTTATAGCATAGCACTTTCATACAATACTTTCCATTTTCATTTCTCTATCTAAATATGCCGCCAAATTCATCTAATTATAACTAATTTATTTCAAATTAGGTATGACTTAGCAATATCAAAAAAACACATTGTTATTTACTTACCTCACACACACACACAACACATATATATATATTATATATATATATATATATATATATATATGTTATATAATACTAAAGAGAAAAACAAACTACTACCAATAATAATAATAATCACCATATCTAGACATTTAACTTTTAATAAATAGCAACACAAAAGAGCTATCAATGTATAGTTTTGCTATCAGCCTAACTGGTGTGCTTCATGTGTAGTACATAGAAGAACGTCACTATCAGTCGTCCTACTTTTCCAGCAGGACCGTATTCTTTTTTGGAGTTTGTGTCATTGGAGCTAAGTAGGTATAGTTCTTTTAGGGCGTTTCCAGATTTCTTTCAATACAGCATGCACGTTTGTTGATCGGGCCTACCCTGTGTATCCATTCAATTATCACTGTGAAATACTCGATACCGTGGGATACGTATCCATCTGCAAGGACAACTGATGATGTATAATGATGATTGTGAGCGTTTGGTGAAGGAGAAACTCTGCATTTCAAACAACTCCAAATTGACCTGTGTAATATCTATCACCTGTGGAGGGGTGAGATATATAATAAGAGAAATACACGATAGATAAATATAGATATATAGTTATAAGTCTTCACTTCAGAATAATCATCATACATATACATAACATACAACCATTATATATTCATGGTTAGTGGTGATCTAAGATTTGTAGAGTAATTCATGAAGTATGATCATTTAACATAGAAACATTGCTGAATACTATTTTTATCCATATAAACCTATATATAGTTATGTGTGTATAATTAATATATAATAAAATAATATATATATAATATGTGTGTGTGTGTGTTATATATATATATATATATAAATAATAAAATAGATAGATCATTGGAAGGTTAAGTCCCCGGGCCGAGGTGGTTTGCTAGATATTTGTTCAGCGATCAGGAGGTAAAAATACGACGCAAGTCTTTTTTTTGTCAAAATACTCTTTGACTTGGAAACATCAAAATATTATCTTTTCGGTTTAGTAAGAATTTCTATCTCATGAATGACTCTTCACTAAGAAAAAAAATTGATCATCCGTCGGAAAATAAAATGCCCCAAATTATAGTTCCGCTCAGGCATGCGTTAAAAGAGAAAAACAATATCATTTTCCACCTCGACCCTAGTGTCAGAAAGTTATCATCAAACACAAACATCACCCTTCAGAGTTTCCCTGTTATTGGACCAATGGGATTTTTATCTAAAAACTAAAAGCAACACAACTCTATTCATTTTCACCTTTTCTTTTCGAACACGGAAAAGTCAGCAACACATTAACGTCACAAAATGCCTATCTCTTTTCTTCTCTTTTTACAAATATCCATCCCTCTTTTATCATCTGCAATTGATAACCAAAAAAGAAATTCACGGCAAATACTATAAAGAAAATGTTTAGATGATGATTAATCATGAGGCTCATCTGTGTTATATAGAATTCTTTTTAAAAAAAAAAAAACGCCCTTTCATTTGTCTGTTATCATCCTAACACTTCAGTCATTGTACCTTTCCAGGAATTTTCAAGCGACTCCTTGCGTTGATGATCAATCTATGGAATTAGAGATTATTTTAACAGTGTGTCAACCCATTAGGTTATCTTAGCCAAAGGTGAGGGAACGAGTTATATTGCATATTCATTCCATGGCATTGCGAGTCTCGGAAGACGAAATATAATTCTTGGCCCCTAAAGTGCACGCCCCGTGATTTGTGAAGTCCAATTACTTATGCTTAATTAGTCTTGCTAGGAGAACTACCAAAGTATTACTTGGTTGTAGCACTAGTCTGAGTTGGTAATAGCTTTTTTTATATAAAATGAAAACGGATCCATTTGAGGTGTGTGTTGGATGTGTGTGGTGGTGTGAGTTTGGCTGTTTTATGTATATTCAGAACTCTTATAAAGCAAATCTCTTTCTCTCTCCTCTATCTATCTCTCTCTCCTCTATATTATATATATAATATTATATTACTATATAGATATATTATGGAAGAGCGAAGAGGAGAGAAAGAGAAGAGAGGAATAGAAAGAAATTTATTTTTGGAAAAGTCTCGGATGTTTTAAACATTTAGGTTTAAGGTTCAAACAAAATAATTATATAATATATGTGTTGTTTTGTGTTTGTCGTTTTGTGTGTGTTGTGTTTGAGTGGGTGTTGGAGCTGTCTCGGTGTTCTTTTCTTTTCCTATAAAGATGGATTATAGCGCAAATTTCAAAAATATCAAGATTTTTATCCAAACGAACAAAAAATCTAACCTAAATAACCTTTTTCTATCGGACAATTAATGCATTTTGCGATTCTCATGACATTGCTATCAGCACATGATTGCTGCCCTTTCTAGCCCCTCATTACACACATATACATACACACGCATTATATAGTATGTGTGTATATGTTACTCACATCTGTATATCAAGAACCAGGTTTTAAATCATTTTTATTACAAGACGAGAAGCGGTACTGGCGTCACCTCTAGTTTTAAGAGGCCTTTTAAAAAGAATCTCATATATCTATTATTACTTATTGCAAGGCTGATCTTCGCTGGATGCACTCTTTAAAAATCATCAGTAAATATATAAAGATATAGTAAGAAATGTTTAATTTGTAGGTATATTTTTTTTTTTTTAGAATAAATCATAAATTTAAATTAGCAACAACTTCTGTACTGAGATCTTCTGTTAGAGGATTTTATCCCGAAAAATGATAGGAATAAATCACAGCACGTTAACAAACCCACCATATTACCTTCTTTCTTCTACACTTGGCATTTGATAGCCTTATCAAAACCAACAAAAAAAAACAATGTAAACAATGCGTCAAGCAAATTATTAAACCCTTTAAAATTTAAATGTTGGTTAGTGAACTTATTTAAGATAAGCTTATCTGGCGTTCGCTTCGTACCTCAAATTTTAGCTCTATCACAAAGCCGAAAAAAAAATTCAACGAGTGACAGCACATAAGTCGAAAACTCCTAAGTTAGCACACGTTATTTCAAGGTACCACTTTCATTCTCATGTAAGATTGAACTCGAGCCCAGTTTGCCCCATTTCCTACGACGTAACCACTACACAACAAGAGCAATGTTTTTTTTTTTTTTCCTCATCCGATTATCAATCTTGGTGTGTCTTAGAGTCGAGTAAGCTGGCAACTGCTGCAAGGTGGGAAACAAAAATGTGAAAATAGGTTGGAATAGATTGGTGAAAAATACTTCCTTCTTTGTTTTCTTTATATTTGCCACCATGCTGTTCAGTCTGATAGTGGGGCATCTTAATTCGGACGTAATATTTAAAATCTGCGACAAATCATCATCCAGTTTCGTCAAAAGATATCTGTTAGGATCCTATACTATAAATAAGAAATACTTTGTATGTATGTACATTTGACTAATAGTTCATTACTTCTTTTTATCTCAGTTTCTTTTTTATCTCATTCTCAAAGCCTGACCCATTAATTTATTAGTATTCATATGTATAATAAATAATAACACACGTATGGGTAACACAGGATTTGTATGCGTAAATAAGGATGATGATGGTTTAGGTTTGGCGCCCACATAGATGACCAAACAATCTCCTTAGTCTACCGCTAGTGTAAAAAGTATAGACTCCTTCTGATTGCTTGATACCGACTTAGGCCACCCCGGACGACATATATATATATATATAATATATATATATATATATACTATATATAAAACAATTATATACAAAAGTAATTTTATTAATCTATTGTAATGAAAACGATAACAACCGATAGACTTGAAACTTTATTCTACTAAGAATAATTGGACACTTATAGAATTATATTGTCTACTATTCACTATTGAGTCCCTCCAAAGTTGGACGCAATATAAAATAAGAAAACTAATTACTTATTACATCTACCTATACAAATATTGATAAATGACTCGTTTTGAACTTGAAATTCAAGCAACGCCAGGTAGCCCTGCCTAGGCATATATAATCTTACTGTAAATTTTCTAAGAAATACTGCCCTCAGCAATTATCTCCTTGGAAAAAGAAATTTTAACTATCAATGGGAATTTTCCCCAGACAAAAAATCCCGTCTTTTATAGATTTCCATTCCAAAGTTGTTAAATCAATTGCCAAGATTTTTTACATTGTAAGATTTTTTCAAGCTGATACACGATATCATTTAATATGATGAAGAAAGTAATCGAGCCCAACATTTATATTTACTTCCCATGTCTTTTTTTGTGCGTGGTGCGTTTACATGATTGTAAGAGTCATCTAGTCGATAGTACTTAAATAAGTAACTAAATACACCTCACGTAATGAATTCGTTACAATCCAGATAAATAAACAAAATGGCTTTAATAAATGAACCTCCAAAACACAGATATCGATATAGAATTACAATATTTGCTTAAAGAGAAGATTTTTATTTTTACCGCCAGTTGAAGGATATAATTTCCGTAATGTAGCAATAAAGACATTTTTGTTATGCAACATTTCAAACTACCTTTTATTGTAAGGAACATAAATTTTTAAAAATTTTCTTTAGTATTCACATTATTACATATATCGCCGTGCCAATTGATCAGCAGGCAAACAGCCAGTCTGGTTGACCCTAGCCAAGGATAGTTGTTGGTCTAGCCACACTGAAGAGGCGTGAAACGCCGAAACACGTGTCGTGATGACTTTATATAATATAATAATATTATATATATATATATATATAAAATATATATGTCATTAACATAGTATGTCTGTTTCGACGTTTCACGGCTCATCAGTGTGTCTAGACAAGCAGGCTAGTTTCAGGCTAGGTTCGAAACTCGACCGAATTGCATCAGTCAGAAATCTTAACCAGTGCGCCATCTACGCACCCATATTTAGAAATGTAATGTTACTCTTTTAACATATAAGGATGCTCTATACATATTAGGAGAGCTATGCAATTGTTGCTTATTTAACGGTCCCGAAAGTAAAAATTGATCAGCGTGCAGAGAATCAGATATAACGGATTTTGTGTCTTTATATATTTATGCCTATTCGTATTTGCATGCCTGCATTTTTACATGCATTTCTACGTTTATGTTGGATAATTTTTGTATATAATAGCACTTAGTTGTATATATATATTAACAAAACACCTCCGCACGAGCAGGATGTGACACAAGATCATTTTTTAAGCGGAGTTCAACAGGTTTGAATTCAGAGTTTTCCTTCAACCTAAACCGGTCGCCTAACCAAGGTTAAAACCAAGTCTGCCCTACTATTTATCCATAGCTGGAGGGAGAGTAGGATTCATACCTTCCCAGGGGTATTAGCGCCAAGTGAAATGCATTTACCACACCAGGATTTGAATTTGGGCGACGAGTCCATTTCCAATGACTTTAACCATTACACCCCCTCTTCAGCACTTTTGGAATCTTTCAATGCAAATCTCCAGTTGTGGTTGAACAGAAAGTTGTAGTTTATTATGATATGGTTGCGTATGTGATATTTATGTGTGTGTGTGTGTGTTGTGTGTGTTGTGTGTGTGTGTGTGTGTGTGATTAAGAGATTTCTCTTGAATATCATTCAGTTTTCTTAATATTATCTGACTGGTAAAATTTCTATTTTACGGCTATGTGTGACACAAGACCATTTTTAAGCAGAGTTGAATATGTTTGAATTCAGAGTCATTCAATTTTTAGGCTGTTTGCCTATACTAAGGATAAAGAGCCCAGTCTACTCTATCATATAACCATTGCTTGAGGTAAAGTTGTTGGATTCATACCATTTCGTAAGTATATATGTGAAAATGCAACCATCTTGTCCAAGATTTGAACTCGTCTCTTTCCCATGACAGTAACCATATACAAGACGCTGACACATCACACGCACACGCACAGACACACACACACACACACACCAATATAATATATATATATATATATGTGTTGTGGTGTGTGTGTGTGTGTGTAATGACCTTGAATGATTGCTATATCCATGCAAAAGAAGCTTCTTTTAGGGAAATCAGTTGAAATTAAAATTCACAGAAGAAAATTTGCTAGGATATTTTGTTGCTTCTAGTTCCATATAATCCAATACAACTTATTATATGTTACTTGAAAGATATGGAGAATGCAGAATAACTTCTATTTCCATGAGGTTACATTACTCATGTAGCGAGTGAATAGCCGTAAGATAAACCTGGTGCTAGGCGTCAAACTCATGAGCCCCGATGTGGCAGGTGTGATCAGAATGTTCACGTGTAGGATTCATGTCAATGTGACCTTAAGAAGAACGAGATTGATAACGTCCCTGAAGACGACAGGGCCATTTCTGATGAGGCTGGAGGCTCTTTCTAAGATTCAACTAATGTCGCATTCAAAAATATCCTAACCTGGATGAGCGATCAATTAAAAGAATGATACTGGGGTGTGAATAAAAGTTAGTAGAAGAAGAAGCCAAGAGACAGCCAGAAGAAAGACGAGTTGACAATGTTAACCATCTCATCCAGTGATCTCGGTCTAACAAGATATGCTTATCTAGCTTGAATATATGCCCTCTAATTATAACTATTAATGATATCATGCTGTAATTGGCCATACAAGGGGGAAATATATTGGACCATATGACCTTTAGGCACCCCTTTCGATCTCATTTCATAAGCACATTTCATTTACACCGTCAAAATCCGGTTGTTTGTTAACAGACGAATTTAAAGGATTTTTTAAAATTATAACCCTAACCCCTAACCCTAACCCTAACACTAACCCCTAACAAACAACCGGATTTTGACAGTGTAATGAAAAACATGTCCTTATGAATCGAGATCGCAAAAGGGTGCCTAAATGTCATATGTCCAAATATTTACTAATACAAATTAATTAGCAGTAATTGGAACAGATTTGATCACAAAAAACGAAAGAGAACTAAATCATACGAATACATAAATGTGCACTTTAAACGAACAAAGCTTTGGCGGTGTGCATATTTCACATAAAAATTATCCATCAAAAAGAAGAACTAAAGATTTCACAAAAATATGATTTCCTACAGTTTTATCTGTAGAAACAATCTGAAAAGAAACACTTCTACTAAGCCTTTTTTCCTGTATGTTCACTTATATTGCTTCAAATATGACTTTTTTTAAATCCAGTCACCAAAAATACTGCATTCAAATTCACCAGTTATTTCATAAGGTTTATAAAATATGAATCAATAAAACAAGAAGCTATAAAGTTAAAATAAAGAAGAGTAACAAAGAAAAATAGTTCATATGAAATCATATATTTTCAATATGTCTGATATATTCATATTATGTAATATATCCTAAATGAAAAGGTACCCCACTGATATTCACACAACACACACACACACACACACACACACACCCACAATTAATATATATTATATATATATATATAATATTTGGTGATTGTAAAAACATATATTCCTGTAAGCTGTATCAATGAATTGTTCACCCCGACAGGACAGTCGCTGACGCCGCAAGGGTAAGGAAGTTGGCAGACGAAAATTCTGTCGAGTTTTGCTGCCGGCTAGAGGTAGCTGTTAAAAAAATCAGAGCCGCACTGATGAGACGTAAAACGTTGAAACCCATGTTGTGTGTTGGTTGATCTGATTACATATATATATTGAATTTTTAAACAGCTACCTCTAGCTCTATATATGCTCCCCATCCCTCTAGGGTTGAGCACTCTGGGGGGGGGGATTCCGCCGAGGGCCGCTAACTCAAGCTGTAAAGCAACCCTCTCCCATATAAGGGATGGAGCACTCTATGACGCCTTTACATACAAAGTGTATGTGTGTATGAAAAACAGTTAAAATCCCCTTCACATTCTTAAGTTAGACAGCCTAATGTTAGTGTCGGACTGGCATCAACCGATTCGGCTGTAGGTAGCTTACGAATGTCTAGCCACATGAAGAGACTGTGTGAAACACTGTCTTGGGTGACTATATATATATATATGAAAAAATGATTTATTTTAAATAACTGTATTCCGTGTGAGCGTGAATGCGTTTTATTTTTGTTTGTACGTGTGTGTATTTGTTAATGCGCGTGACATGTGAAAAATACGTTTTCAAAAAAAAAAAATTCATTTGGGAAAGAAATGCCATAGCTGGACTGCTTCAGTTCAATTCTTTGATAAAGAGGTATTACCTCGAAAATTCAAGAAAGAATAAAATAACAGGTCAACACACCACACCATTGTTACCGTATTATTATTCTTTTATTTATTCCAAACTGCATTGTGATAGCCTTCTAATTCAACCTCCTAACCAATATATAATATATATATATATATAATTATATATATATAATATAATATCGATTTTTCTTGAATACATGTATCCGTTTTAGTCAGAGTTCGTGAATATCTCTTAGTTAATTCTGATTTGTTATACTTCTGCTACTATTCTCTTTTAATCCAGCCCTCCCTATTTATGAATACTTCGATATTCATTATTATTGGAGTTATCGGGTTCTTTTTTTTTTTTTTCTTACAGTAAATATTGTGCTTTCGCTCAAAATTAGTTAGTAATATTGATTACCATCTGATTTGCCCTTAAATACATTAAGTATAACGGACAAACACCTTACAATTAGCCGTAAACAACACGCAGAAGACTATAACTCTGCTTAAGCATAATGAAATTAACGAATATTTCATTCTTAATTGTAAAAAATTAATAAATGAATTAAATAAAATCAGTATTTACTTTATAGCTGGTGTCTATTTTGCGATGTCAAGTAACATCTACCTTGGAACAACAATGTTCTGAGTTCGATACCAGCTCTCGCTAACTCAGCGCATGCGTAGCACAGCGTGTATTAATGCGTTTAAATTAAAGCTTTGCAGGTATGGCGCTCGACCTAAGCTGTAACAAAATCTCCCTTGTATAGGCTAGAGAAAAAAGGATAGACTCCCTCGCTGACAATAGGCGAATCTGACACGGAATTACCCGAAGTGTCCTGGTCCTTCATCATTGTTTCCTTTATACTTCCCATGTGCTAAGTATTATCGTAAAATAGTTTACAGCTAACCCCCTATCGCCACAACCACCATCCAATAAGACGAACTGGACATTTCTGGAGAAGCAAGACGAATTCATATGTGACGTTATCCTGGGACACCTACACATGACACACCAGAGTAGCCAGACCAGCAAAAAGCTACTCTAATATTCTGATGTCGTGCGTAAATCTGCCAGAGGTGATCACTGATAGTTAGTGTTGACATCCTTCCGTCTACTAAAGACGATGCGTAGTGTCTATTTTTATCTGCAACTGCTCGTGAGCGCTGAACAGACCAATTTTTGAATGGCAATCTCTGGGCAGGGACTGCAAACAAACAGTGATGTTTGCTAGAGTTGCAGTTGTCACTCCTTCCTTTGGCTCTCTTTTCCGAGGCGGCTTCTTCCTCTTTTTTTTCACCCTTTTCGTTCCGTTTGATGGAGTCGCCAGGTCACACGGTCTTCTGCACATTGCTGGTTTAATTGGACATGTCTCCAGCTTCTCTTACAGACATCCCTAAAGCGCAGGCCGTAGTCTCCCTACTGTCGGGTATCCTCTGCTAATTCGCCATACAGTAAGTCTTTGGGATCCGGCCTTTGTCCATCCTCCTGACCTGACCGAGCCAACGCAGGCGTCTCTCGCAGATGATGGCGGCACAGTTGGAAAATAGCCATGGTATTTAATGCTGTCAGCCTGACCTGATGATGATGATGATGATGATGATGATGATGTGTAATCAGGGATTACTTGTGCGGACAATGGACCAATCAAATCCTTGTAGGAATCCTTTGTCACCACGTTTAATTATACTTCCTATGCGCAGAGTCTTCTCATAAAAAAAGGTTTCTTCAGCTTATTAGTTCGAAGACGTCGTTACTTGTCGACTATTTCTTGGTTTCCCTTACGTCGAGCAACACAAGTGAAATAATTGAATCAATGTAATGGTTATATTTCTTTGTCAACGGCTGAAAAGTGCGAATTAGATAACATCAAAAAAAGTTGAAAGAGAAACAAATAAATTAAATTAGATTAAAAATACAAATGAAAACATTGCAAACTTTTGTTTTAATGATTAATGTAATTCTGTAAAGAATTGCAGTAGATTGTCGTTCTAGAAGAAGGGACGATGTTATGATTAACAACCTGTCCGACTGACCATCAGTTAAATTAGGCACATTTGCTGGAATTCTCGTTAAATATCAAACTTTAAAACAAAATAGAGAGTAAATAAGAAGAAATAAACGTGAAAAGAATGATATTTATCGACCTTTTCTGACGTAATAATTGCCAATAAGAAGAGTATATTTTTATGCTTTTTTTTTTATAAGATTCTCAATCAGATTGATTTAATAAGGAAAATAATCACTTACGGAAATAATCTATGAATACTCTCTCTCTCTCTCTCTCTCTCTCTCCTCTCTTCTATCTCTCTCTCTCTCTCCTCCTCCTCTCCTCTATCTCTCTCTCTATAATATTTTTGTCTTTCACTCTCCCTCTTTCTTTTCTCTTTTTCCTTTCTCTCTCTCTTCACACTCTTCTCCCTCTTTCCTTTTCCTCTCTCCTTTCCCTCTCTTCCTTTCACTCTCTATCTCCTTCTCTCTTCCTTTTCACTTTTTACCTCTCTGTCTTTTCCTTTATCTCTTTCTCTCTCTTTATCTTTTCTTTTTTACTCTGTATCTCTGTCTCTCTTCTTCTTTTATCTCTTTTCTATCCTCTGTCCTCTTCCTTTCTCTCTCATCATCTCTCTTATCTCCTCTCTCTCTTCTCTGCTCTCTCTTCTTTATCTTCTCTCTCTTTTATCTCTTCTTCTCTCATTTCTATCTCTCTTTATTCTTTCCTTCCTCTCCTCTCTCTCTCTCCTCTCTCTCTTCTCTCTCTCTCTCTTTCTTCTCTCTCTCCCTCTTCCTCAAACAGGTACACAACTCCACTTAGTTGTAGTATCAATGTTTTAAGAGCCAATATATTAATGTAGATCAAAATCATTGAAACTTTATACTCACAGATATTGTCACTTGGGATCAGCACACACCTCGTTGTATGCATATTATTTTACATTTCCAAAAGCTGAAATATTAAACAAGGCCGTTTTTATTGTGTTTGCCCCAGCGGAAGCAGCCCACTCGAGGGTGGGTGCTAAATTTTCATTCATCAGCATTCCGGTCATTTGTGCCTCAGACAAAGAGCAATAAAACCACCCCTTAAACACTTTTAGGAGAGGTGACTTTGCTGCCTTGGGGAACGGCACCTGGAAAAAAAAACAGAAGAATTTTTATCTTTACCCGACACGACTGTAATAACAAAAGCTGTGACTCAAGCCTCCTTTGGGTTTCACAACAGGTTGCATAACTGATGGGTATCCTACCAATTATGCACGTTTAATGTAATGAATTTTGAATTCAGGTTAACCGTAATAGAGACAATATTTTTGATTGACAGTCCTTAACACCTTTTTATACCTCTCTTTCCGTTTGCCACGCAAGCAGGAAGAGATTTTAGTAGTAGATAATCAGTTTCTAGGTAACAGTGGAAAGTTTAGTAGTAAAATCAGTTTTAGGCAAGCCGTGGCGAGATAATAAATTTTAGTAGGTCAAACGTACCCTTTCTTAGAAAATCTTACTATATGATTTAACGTTGTTTTTTTAATCCTCCAACCGTATTTTTTTTAATCGCAAACTCATTTTTCCCTAATCCCAATTATTACCCAGTGTTCAATGAGTGACCCAGATTATTTACTTTTAAATCAGAGAAGAAACCGGAATTTTATTACTATTAGTGAACATGAAAATCGATATTATTAAGTATAATTATTGTCAAATTTTAGTTATGTCACAAGTATGGAACGCCTATAAGAATCAATCCCATGAAAAAGGGCTACTAATCATTATACCACGTGAGTGCCCTAGAATATGTTGTAATTATGATCATAAAACATATGTTTTGCAATACTATCTAATTCTGAAGAGTTGTGATAAATAACACCTAATAATATCCTTGTTCATTTTATAATGTTCCACTGAAATAATAAAACTCTGGAAAAAATTTTTTTTGTAAGTCTTAACTGTAACTATTCTCATTCATGATATATATTATATAATATTATATATATATATATATATATATATATAAGATAAGATATAGGTTTTACATATCTATTTATTGGGGTGACAAAGAACATTCACAACCATATTGTTTCAGGCGATGCATTCTCACCTGTATGATGCCATCGCATGAAAATGTTGTGAATGTTCTTCACCAATAAATAGATATGTAAAACCTATATACTTATCTTATTAATTATATAACAGCTCTATTTTATATTGAGCACTCTACCAATAATACTGCCTTTGTACACCATTCCAGCAAAAGCTGAAATAGTTGACCATCTCACACTACAGTAATATATAAGTATAATATGAAATATGTTTAAACTGAAAGTCGAACCAATTATGAAAGTTAATTAATTAATAATTAATTAAATAGGCGGATACCTATTTAAATTTAAGGCTAAACAAATCGAGAAAAATAATCTCTGTTATGTACATATTCGCCTATTAGCCTCATCACGAGCTATAGTACAAGACCGCCCCGTTGATTGAACCCTGGCCGCCGTAAGCGGACGCAAGCGTCTTTACCACCACACCCAAACGGACTACAGAATTTTTCGTTTTGTTAAAGTTAGTATTATATCCTCTAATGACCTCTACACGAAACGTACGAGAAAGTATATATATATATATTATGATATATTATATATATAATATAATATAGTTTCTGTCCGTATCTTTCAACTCAATAGAGAATATGTTCCTCATTCGAACATTATATACGGCCAGTAGAATACCGCTTCTGTGAGAGAATACGTGACAAAAATACAGGAAGATTTAGAAAGCTACATAAACATTATGAGTGGATGCAACACTGCCTTAAAATTGCTCCACAAATTCTCACGCAGCCATTTCTACAACTAATTGAAACTATCGGTTCTATTGTATTGTCTTCATCTTCCACATGCTTGCACCAGAACTGAAGTTGTGCCTCATTATTCGACAAACCAAAACAACAACAATAAATCACAATTTTTTGAAACATTCCAAACATTATAAATCTAATTTGAAAAATTGAACAAGACTACAATATATATAAATATATACATATATAGATATATATATATTCGAACGCGGGAAAATATATATTTTATTTAAAAAAGAAGTCCGACCAAAAGGATTATTTTTATAAGATTTAATATGAAATAAAAATACCTTAAAAAAAAACATCCATTACCCTTTATTTTGATGATTACATATTATATAATATATAATAATATATAGATATCAGATATGGTGTGTGGTTGTGTTGTGTGTGTTGTACAATATATATAATACATATATATACATAGTAATACATATATAACTATCATATATTATATACATATATATATATCATATATATTACATAGTATAAATATATATAGCTCCACTCCATCTCTCCTCTTAAACGTCTCCATTCATCGATATACTACTCATAACTTTCCTCTATGTGTGGCTGCGTTGTAATGTGTGTACATATATATACAATATATACATGTATATACATATATCTATACATCATGATTATAAACATATATATATACATATATATACATATATATATACAGTACTATAATACATACCTATATATTATGCGTTATGCCTGTTGTCTGTACTCATCCTGACATGCTGTGTGAGTACTGCCGCTCGTCGTGTTGACTACTAATTAAAACTGTTAATATGAACAGTAGGTACCGGCACACTGTGCCAGCTGCAATTCTGTAATCGCGAACTGTGTCGACCGATCAGCATAACAGGTTTCATACCGCTTGAAACTTTTTATGGTTATAGCTACACAGAAACGTTTGACAAAATGATTTTAGAAAAGTTTTCAGCTTTAACTTTCGAATTACAAGCAAAGTAAATCATTAATTTCCTGCTGGTGAACCAGAACTACAACCTTATTAACCCAACCGTATAATGTATGATAACCAACTCACCAAATCCTTAATCGAAATAAAAAAAAGATATGTCTTCCTGTTTGACACGGCTTCGACGAGAGATGTTGAAACACATACTAAATGCGTTGCATTTTCTTCTTGTCACGTATCTGCTGTCTTCATTCATCCATTCTCTTTTCTTTTATCCTTTCTTCATCTGTGTGTCCCTGGCAACTATTACTCTGTAAGTATCATGCAAGCGCGGCCCCTCCCCCCCAAATTTACATTATGGTCATAGTCTTGCTGAAGCACTGGTGCTCCTAGCGAATCACCGAAAGTTAAGCACGCAATAGGCCGTTCGACATACTAATTTGTGAACATTAAGCAATTAGCAATATGTTAGCAACCAGATCCTTGTTTATAAAAATAAATTGCGTTGACGTTATATTGGTCATAAGAGTGGGTGAAGAATCTGAACTAATCTACAAACTTCTCCGCGCGTTANAATGAAATGGATCCTAGTGAAAATTTGCAGGGATGCCGGATTAACGGGTATCCACCCAGTTAGGCCAGATTGGTTGGCATTTCTCATGTTACTTGGCTTAATGAAATGGATTCCTAGTGAAAATTTGCAGGGATGCCGGATTAACGGGTATCACCCAGTTAGGCCAGATTGGTTTGCATTTTTCCATGTTACTTGGGTTAATGAAATGGATTCCTAATGAAATTTACAGGGATGCCGGATTACGGTATCCACCAGTTAGGCCAGATTGGTTGCATTTCTCCATGTTACTTGGGTTTAATGAAATGGATACCTAGTGAAAATTACAGGGATGCCGGATTGACGGTTATCCACCAGTTAGGCCAGATTGGTTAGCATTTCTCCATGTTACTTGGGTTTAATGAAATGGATTCTTTGTGAAAATTTGCAGGGATGCCGGATTAACGGGTATCCACCCAGTTAGGCCAGATTGGTTAGCATTTTCCATGTTACTTGGTTTAATGAAATGGATTCCTAGTGAAAATTTGCAGGGATGCCGGATTAACGGGTATCACCCAGTTAGGCCAGATTGGTTGGCATTTCTCCATGTTACTTGTTTAATGAAATGGATTCCTTAATGAAAATTTGCAGGGATGCCGGATTAACGGGTATCACCAGTTAAGCCAGATTGGTTGGCATTTTTCCATGTTACTTGGGTTTAATGAAATGGATTCTAATGAAAATTTGCAGGGATGCCGGATTAACGGGTATCCCCAGTTAGGCCAGATTGGTTGGCATTTCTCCATGTTACTTGGGTTAATGAAATGGATTCCTAATGAAAATTTCAGGGATGCCGGATTAACGGGTATCACCCAGTTAGGCAGATTGGTTGCATTCTCCATGTTATTGGGTTTAATGAAATGGATCCTATGAAAATTTGCAGGGATGCCGGATTAACGGGAATCCACCCAGTTAGGCCAGATTGGTTAGCATTTCTCCATGTTATTGGGTTAATGAAATGGATTCCTAAGTGAAAATTTGCAGGGATGCCGGATTAACGGTATCCACCCAGTTAGGCCAGATTGGTTTAGCATTTTCCATGTTACTTGGGTTTAATGAAATGGATTCCTAGTGAAAATTTGCAGGGATGCCGGATTAACGGGTATCCACCCAGTTAGTCAGATTGGTTGCATTTCTCCATTGTTACTGTGTTAATGAAATGGATTCTAGTGAAAATTTGCAGGCGTTAACAGGGTATCCACCCAGTTAGGCCAGATTGGTTTGCATTTTCCATGTTAATTGGGTTTAATGAAATGGATTCCTAATGAAATTTGCAGGGATGCCGGATTAACGGTATCCACCCAGTTAGCCAGATTGGTGGCATTTTTTCCATGTTACTTGGGTTTAATGAAATGGATTCCTAATGAAAATTTACAGGGATGCGGATTAACGAGTATCCACCCAGTTAGCCAGATTGGTAGCATTTTCCATGTTACTTTGGGTTAATGAATGGATCCTAGTGAAAATTGCAGGGATGCCGGATTGACGGTTATCCATCCAGTTAGGCAGATTGGTTTAGCATTTCTCCATGTTACTTGGGTTAATGAAATGGATTCCTAGTGAAAATTTGCAGGGATGCCGGATTAACGGGTATCCACCCAGTTAGGCCAGATTGGTTAGCATTTCTCCATGTTACTTGCGTTAATGAAATGGATTCCTAGTGAAAATTTGCAGGGATGCCGGATTAACGGGTATCCACCAGTTAGGCCAGATTGGTTTGCATTTTTCCATGTTACTTGGGTTTAATGAAATGGATTCCTAATGAAAATTTTCAGGGATGCCGGATTACGGGATCCACCCAGTTAGGCCAGATTGGTTGCATTTTTCCATGTTACTTGGGTTTAATGAAATGGATACTAGTGAAAATTTACAGGGATGCCGGATTGACGGTTATCCACCCAGTTAGGCCAGATTGGTTAGCATTTTCCATGTTACTTGGGTTTAATGAAATGGATTCCTAGTGAAAATTTGCAGGGATGCCGGATTAACGGGTATCCACCCAGTTAGGCCAGATTGGTTAGCATTTCTCCATGTTACTTGGGTTTAATGAAATGGATCCTAGTTAAAATTTGCAGGGATGCCGGATTAACGGGTATCCACCCAGTTAGGCCAGATTGGTTGGCATTTCTCCATGTTACTTGGTTTAATGAAATGGATTCCTAGTGAAAATTGCAGGATGCCGGATTAACGGGTATCCACCCAGTAAGCCAGATTGGTTGGCATTTTTCATGTTACTTGGGTTTAATGAAATGGATTCTAATGAAAATTTGCAGGGATGCGCGGATTAACGGGTATCCACCAGTTAGGCCAGATGGTTGGCATTTCTCCATGTTACTTGGGTTTAATGAAATGGATTCCAATGAAAATTTACAGGGATGCCGCGATTAACGGGTACCACCCAGTTAGGCCAGATTGGTTTGCATTTCTCCATGTTACTTGGGTTTAATGAATGGATACTATGACAAATTCAGGGATGCCGGATTACGGTATCCACCCAGTTAGGCCAGATTGGTTAGCATTTTCTCCATGTTACTTTGGGTTTAATGAAATGGATTCCTAGTGAAAATTTGCAGGGATGCCGGATTAACGGGTATCCACCCAGTTAAGCCAGATTGGTTGCATTTCTCCATGTTACTTGGGTTAATGAAATGGATTCCTAGTGAAAATTGCAGGGATGCCGGATTAACGGGATACCACCCAGTTAGGCCAGATTGGTTGGCATTTCTCCATGTTACTTGGTTTAATGAAATGGATTCCTAGTGAAAATTTGCAGGGATTAACGGGTATCCACCCAGTTAGGCCAGATTGGTTGCATTTTCCATGTTACTTGGGTTTAATGAAATGGATTCTTAATGAAAATTTGCAGGGATGCCGGATTAACGGGTATCCACCCAGTTAGGCCAGATTGGTTGGCATTTTTCCATGTTACTTGGGTTTAATGAAATGGATTCTTAATGAAAATTTGCAGGGATGCCGGATTAACGGGTATCCACCCAGTTAGGCCAGATTTGTTGGCATTTCTCCATGTTACTTGGGTTTAATGAAATGGATTCCTAAATGAAAATTTACAGGGATGCCGGATTAACGAGTATCCACCCAGTTAGGCAGATTGGTTAGCATTTCTCCATGTTACTTGGGTTTAATGAAATGGATACCTAGTGACAAATTTGCAGGATGCCGGATTGACGGTTACCACCAGTTAAGCCAGATTGGTTAGCATTTTTCCATGTTACTTGGGTTTAATGAAATGGTTCCTAGTGAAAATTTGCAGGGATGCCGGATTAACGGGTATCCACCCAGTAGTCCAGATTGTTAGCATTTCTCCATGATTACTGTGTGTTTAATGAAATGGATTCCTAGTAAAATTTGCAGGGTTGCCGGGTAACGGGTATCCACCCAGTTAGCCAGATTGGTTGCATTTCTCCATGTTACTTGGTTTAATGAAATGATTCCTAATGAAAATTTGCAGGGATGCCGGATTAACGGGTATCCACCCAGTTAGGCGAATTGGTTCATTTCTCCATGTTACTTGGGTTTAATGAAATGGATTCCTAATGAAAATTTGCAGGGATGCCGGATTAACGGGTACCACCCAGTTAGGCCAGATTGGTTGGCATTTCTCCATGTTACTTGGGTTTAATGAAATGGATTCCTAATGAAAATTTGCAGGGATCCGGATTAATGGTATCCACCCAGTTAGGGCCAGATTGGTTAGCATTTCTCCATGTTAATTGGGTTTAATGAAATGGATTCCTAATGAAAATTTGCAGGGATGCGGATTAACGGGAATCCACCCAGTCAGGCCAGATATGTTGGCATTTCTCTATGTTATTTGGGTTTAATGAAATGCATTCCAAATGAAAATTTGCAGGGATGCCGGATTAACGGGAATCCACCCAGTTAGGCCAGATTGGTAGGCATTTGTCCATGTTACTTGGGTTTAATGAAATGGATTTCTAGTGGAAATATTTTGTTCTTCCCTTATTCACGTTCAAGCATGCGTCATTATATGTTCTTAAACTTCCATTTCGCACATGCATTGATGACGTCATTTGCTCTTCGTAAACAAACGCGCATGTAAAAATTAACATTTATTGCATCAGATTCACACAGCCACCTTGTACATCTTTCATTTTGTTACTCACATAAACATTACCTAACAGTGTCCTGAAGATGGTCCAATATACCGAAAGTATTGACACTAAAAATTGTTTCCTGATCATAACATCCTGTGTTTGTTATATTTTTAAATATTTTTTCATATATATATATATATATATATATATATATATATATATATATATGAGGTAGTTAGAAGGATGGTGAACAAGAAATGAAAACTCAAAACAAATCAGAGAGTTGATACGTTTCGATATTGGGTCATTTAGCGAGGTAAAGTTGTGGTATGTTTGATGTCAGCAGCCGATGAGGAGGAGAGGAGTTACCTAGGTTACTGTGTCAGCTAGTGGAAAGGGCTGGGGGAGTATATTTTTCTAACTTCAGAAGTATAGGTAGATTTTTTGACTTTAGAAGTATGGGTAGATAAAAAACGAAGTTCTGTTATGTTTGATGTTTGCGGCAGAGTAGGAGGAGAGAGTTGAGTGACCGATGGTTACTGGGTCAGTTAGTGGAAGGGCAGGGGGGAGGATATATGTGTGAAGAGATGGAAGTGAATCCGACGGTGTGTAGTATATTAAGAAAATTGAAAAAACACAGGTTTAAATAAGTTGAGTGGTAAGTTTATTGGCCGGTGCTATACATATATATATATATATATATATATATATATATATATATATATATATATATATATATATATATATATAATATATATATATATATATATATATACATATATATATATATATATGTGTGTGTGTGTGTGTGAGAGAGAGAGAGAGAGAGAGAGAGAGAGAGAGAGAGTACAAATAAGATTGAATTAACTAATAAGATATATTCCAACGCATAATTGGTACAATATGGATTGTATAAAATGTTCGGTTCGAAATTCCCTGAAGATAACCGACTATGATAAATCACAGTTAAAGAAGGCCAAAGAGCAATCAGTCAAATCATTGTTAGTATAATAGGCAAGATGAAAACAATAGACCTAAATATGGAGATACGATATATAAAATGTTGTATAAAAGAATAAATTGTATACTTTATAAAAAGCATTCGTTACTTGACCAGCGTAGGAAATTATTCGTTTTCTTCTGACAACAACGAATGACACCACCGACGCCGGCTTGATTTCCTTCAATCGATTAAACATCTCTGAGTTATATTACATATAACGGGATGTTAACAATGAGAGAAATGGCAGCCAGTCGAGACCTAAAATTATTATATCCATATAATCAATTAATTGATATTCATCAAAATCCGTATCATTTGTTCTTGCACAAAAATCAATATTAATTCAATGATGGGGATTTTGTTGTGGGTTTTTTTTAAACCAAAATACAGCGTGTTCGGAATAAATTTTACATACATATATTTGTTTATTTTTCTCCGTATGTTGGGGATATAGACGCACACTAGGCATCATTTCAAAGCTTGGACACTTCTTCATTCATATACGTGATAGCAGATAGAATGGATGACTGAAACACACCTGAAGAGAATAACTTGTATCATGATGATCTGCGCCATCAAAATAAGGAGATTATGCTTGCTGCCCAATGCTCCCTGAACACTGTAAAAACAATCAAGCATGAACTGGAGAATTGTAATGGAGACTACGAGGCAGTGGCTAGAAGAAGGCAACATAACAGATGATCTGATTGCGTTCGTACAGCAGAATTACTCGAAAATCTGCCGAGAAAAAATGTTGGATGACCCTCGGATGCCTACGTGGAGTTGCTAAACAGTGTAGTCAAGCTCTGAATAACAACGGTAGCTAATGGTAGGCCATATGTAGGACATCACACCTCTAGGAAAAGTAAAAAAATGGTTGTTGGTGAATTTTTACGACTACACCAGTCCCAATGTTTGGCCTCCGAACTCCCCAGATCTTAACCCCATGGATTATTATGTATGTGGCGCTGTTGTTAAAGACACGAATCGCCGTGCCAGTACTACAAAAGCCCAGTTAATCGACATAATAAAGTTAGTTTTTGAGACCCTTTCCAGGGAATCTGAAACATCAGATTGCTCCAGGTTCCGAAGCAGGATTGAGGCTGTGATCGGCGCTAATGCCGGTTATTTTGAGTGAAACTTGTTGACAGTAGTGTGATTTCCGTACCTGTCGAATTTCTTTACAATCCATTAAATTTTGTAGTTACCAAGCACTTTTTCTTTTTCCTTATAAAACTACCAAATTTCTCCCGAATAGCCTGTATATATATATATATATATATATATATATATATATATATATAAAGGTTGAGCTTTTAAATTTTCTTATTTTTGGGTGTGTGTGTATGTGGGGGACTGCTACGATTCTTACTTTTGTAAAGTTTTATCATGAATAATATTTTATATTTTTTCATTCAGTGCAATAATTTTGCTAATGTCCTACCAAGAAATATTACAATCCATCACAATTACTGACACCGGGTTTTTGAAAAATAAAAAATAAAAATCTATTTTCATGAATATTTTGCTCCAGTGCTTATACAAACTTCTTCAAAGGTAAGAAATCTTCGGTTGTACAAGCTGGAAACAAATAAATCTGAGAAAAGAATATTTTCATCTAAGATTCTTGTGAAGAATGGTGTTAACGTATATGAACATGAAATTATTTTTCATGGATGCTTGGGTATTTTTTCTTCACATAAAACTTTTTGTCAAACGTGTATGAATCCGACTTTAATAGCTAAACAAATAACATTGCGAAAATGTGAGTTTATCATAAAAATCTTTCAACCATTAGTAAGAAGTAAAACTATTCTAAGTATAATATATATATATATATATATATATATATATATATATATATATATATATATATATATATATATATATATATATAAGTATAGAGATATTTTATACTTTTGACACATTGAATTCTAAAATAGATAACGTTGCATTAATAATATTTTTTTCAGAATACAAGGTGTGTCAAAAGAGTACCAAGTTGATGTTGTATTTACCAAGGAAAAAATGAAGAATGAATGGAATTTTATTTTTTCAGAATACATGGTGTGTCAAAAAGTACTAAAAATGTCGATACTTTTTTCCACTCACCTTTATATATATATATATATATATATATATATATATATATAAGTAAAGAAATAACAAAAGACTTAGAGATTTAGCATTATAGTCTATTATAGACTATAATACTAAATCTCTAAGTCTTTTGTTATTTCTTTACTTATATATTTGCTCTGTGACTCTAACATTAAGAGCACACATTGAGCTCTCAAACTGCGACTTGGTTTTTTTTAAATAAAACTCTTGTGTCGTAAGGAAGATTTCTTCTCTGGACTTTTGGATTATATATATATATATATATATATATATATATATATATATATATATATTACATTAAAGATCACCCTATTCAAAATGATATTAGCAAAAATACTTGGAATTACAAGGTTCCTCGCCAACTCTTCGTACGAGAGGCATACCTTGGGTAATACATCTGTGCGTAAAAGTTTGGATCTGTGTAGCACTCCATCTATGACACAAAAATAATTCCCTGATCTGAAAAGGGGATAGGTTCCCTCGTGGACAGGAAACAGGACCAATGTGTTACCTCTGGTGAGTCTAAGAGGATTTGCTTTTCTGACTACTGTCTTTTGTGCTACCGGTTGCAACGCCCCCCCCCCCGTGTAATGTAGTGGATTACGTAAACGCCGCGGCACCAAGTAGATTAATGTAATATAACGCACTATGTAAATACGCCATGCACATAGATCATGTCGCTAGGGTTACGTTCTCAAATGTATACAAGGTGGCGGCTTTCGGCACAGTATCGTTCGGGGTTGTTTGTTTACCCCAAATAAACCGTCCTCTTTTTTTCAAGTCAAGCTTCTATTTGGGAGTCCGGGATAATTTTCAAAAGCGTGTATCACGCACGCGTAAAACTTAGAAAGGCAGGTGGCTTTTCTTTACGGTGATGTCCCTCAATTTGTTTACACAAACAAATTAACCTTCTCGGCTGGACAAGCGTTTAGTTTTTGTTTTATATCTTCTTCGGGCACTTCCTGTCGGACTCGGGAACTTTCTCGGACTCGAAGAGAAGATTCCCAAGTCCGAAAAGAGGTTTCACGCGTCCGACAGGAAGTGCCTGAAGAAGGCAAGAGTGCACATCGGCCGAAACGTTGTACAAACAATAATCTGAACAATCCGAATAATACTAATTATCAAGCCTTATCTTTAAAAAAAATCAGAGAAATTTGTTTTTATACATTTCATTGATATTATAATAAAAATAAATCACACAGTTCTCCTTCATAATTCATATCTGTGTTGACAGGAATGATTTAATAGCTGTGAAATAAATCTCTTTTTTAGTCATAAAAATCAGTGTCACTTTCTTTAAGGACAAAACTGAAAATTAACTTTCACACATTTCTTATTAAGTTAATATAAATAATGCATTATTTTTCTAAAGGTGTTGAGGTAGCTGCTTTAGGCAAAAAACATTTGGGAATGAATTTTTAATATATATATTCAGGAATAGTTGGGTAAAATTGTCGTCTACATTATGCAAAAAATGAAAATAACTGACATCTAACTTTATCGGATATGTCTACCAAGATTAAATGAAAATATATTCATATATAATAGATTATATCTATTCAAAGAAATCCCTATTCACTTTAAGCACGGCCTCCAGATGACTTCGGAATATCCTGCATGACTTTCTGTTACAATTCATGAATTGTGAATGTATCTAGTTAGAATTTGAATTAGGGTCGTTAGATTAAAAATAACGGGGACCTATGGAAAATTACACTGTTACGGTTAATAACTTCTCGACCTCTTAAAAACACTCCATTAAATACGCGTGAGAATAAGTTAGTTTAGTTTAAAAGATTCGACCCGACTTTCAAGGAGCGTAGACGTTGTTTGTCTGCTACTGGGTCCATCTCCATCTTCGGTGGAATCATGGGCTAAGAAATAAAACTTGATCAAAAAACAAACAATTTCTTTTGTTTGGTAATTAAATTATTAAACAAGCAATGTCTAGCCCAGCCCTGTAAGAAGAATTAATAAAGAAGACCAACCCTTAAAAGCAGATACCTACTAGACGAAAGAACATGGCGACGATCTAGACGAAGAATTAGCAAGCTGAGTAATAAAGTAAGAATACTCATCTATCATCTCTTGTCTGTCTGTCTGTCTGTCTGTCTGTCTGTCTCTCTCTCTCTCTCTCTCATACACCCGAGAACGCCCTCCATCGATTATATACACCCGAGTAAAGGAGTATATAACATTTTCAGCGGCCTCTTTGTTTATATTGGAAAATGCTACCTTCAGTTCCTCTTTGGTGTTGCACAGAGTATTGTTGGTCTCTAACTCAAATAATAATCAAGGAGATTGCAATCAGTGGATTTAGGTGACCTAGAGCAGCACTACCTCCTACAGACACTTGGTGAAGGCTTCCATGTTGAATATGAGACAATATGGGAAGATGAATCGAAGTATAACATCACCATCGCTAGTGACAACTTAGATGAAGAGGGCAGATTTTTCGAAATATTAGAATTTTTTTTTTTTTTTTGGGGGGGTGTTTCAATTTCAACATCCTTTAAAATTAGAGGCTTTTAGCACAATATAGGGACAGTGCAATACCCCGTAGAAGTGTGTATGAGTGGATTGAGAACTTAAAAGGTGTCCGTACACGCGTGACGCACCCGTCAATCTCAACTGATGAGAAGATTCAGCAAACTTGAGAGGGGATATGGCGAACCGGCAAATTTTCATCGATGAGCTAGTTTGTTCTCTGCATTAGTCATGGTTCTGCTTATCAAATCATCCACGATGAGCTTGGCTTCCATAAAATAAATCTCCAGATAATTTTTGACTCTCCCTCATATATAATTTTAAGTATATTTTACCTTTTATCCAGTATATAATACCTTTTAGAAGTCGCCTTTTTTATTTTGTACTAGTACTGATAATTTTCGAAACAGATTAATTTAAAACATATCCCACTGCAATAATTTTTAATCGCAATTTTTATTTATCTATAATTATATATTCTACTCACAATTAATATGATTTCCATAATTTCAAATATTTCTATCAAATACAAATAATTTTCAAACATATCTATTTGACTCGTGTTCCAATGCGATAATTTCTCTTTTTTTATTTGTGTATAATAGTAAGAATCATTTGTCTTCATACAATTATATGGTTTCAAGTATTCCTATGTAATACTAATAATGTTCAAACAAATGTATTAGGCTAATAATAGAAACTAGCATGACATGTGGATATACCACAGTATGTTGATTTGATGATCATAACATTTTATATGTTTACTTAAGAGCTATTGCGAAATAGTTCAATATATAAAAAGTATAATAATCTTGATTTAAGAATAAGTATAGATGAATCTATGCCAGAAGGAACAGCATCTGTTACCCCTGAATCATTCTGAATTTCTTCTACATTTATAAGATGTCATTAGAAAATAAACAAAAGAAAAATGTAAATCGTATCAGTAAGTAAAACTGTTTATCTTTTTTATTTTTTATTTATCTATGACTGGGACATTAAAAGAAAAGGAAATATATAAAATTTCTCCAGACAGAATTAGCCACAATTGATACAGATATGCCCATTTTCGTAAGTTAAGATATACTACTATATATATATATATATATATATATATATATATATATATATATATATATATGTGTGTGTGTGTGTGTGTGTGTGTGTGTGTGTGTGTAAATACAAACATTTTCATACATGTACTAATGTAGAGTCACAAATATGTGCATTGTATATATGTGTGTACGTGAATATTGTGTGTGTGAGAGAGAGAGACAGAGAGAGAAAGAGAGGGGGGAGATAGAAAGAGAAAGACAAAAGGGAAAGAGAAAGAGAAAAACAAACAATGTAGGTAATAATATGAATTGGCTTGTGACGTTAAAGGCGGATTTCTTCCGCTTTGGCAAATCTTTGAAATTCTTTGCCAAGTCTTGTCAACACATCGGCCATAATAGGCATCCATAGCATAGCAGCTGGGCAATGGAACCGACAATGTCTTCATCTTGGAAAGTGCACCCACCTAACGTTTCCTTTGTCCTTCAGAAATTGTCACGGAGATGAGTGGTGCCAATGAAGCTTTCGGACACTTAGAGACCGAAGAATTATTATGGAAGATAAATGCAAAATCTTTCTTTTCGGCTGCTGAATACTTGGCTGAAAAGATGGGCTTCAATGCTATTTCAATAAATGGAAAAGCCATTACCTCCCCCCCTCCCTGCTCTGTTAAATAGAACATATTGGACTGTTTTTACTTTGTTTCACATCTAAAAAAAATCCATCTCGGACGAGATTGACTTGCTGGGCACCACTGGAGAAGTAGGGGCGAACTTATAAGCAACGTTCTCCAATGGACTCCAACATATGGACACACAAGCTTTAGTCGACAGCAATATTTTATATTCACCATATCTGTGCGGACACTGGACGCCGTTTAGAGTATTTGATAAGAGCAATGACCGATAAGGACTAATGGAGAAATAGATAGATAGATAAATATATAAAGACAAAGAGAGACAAACAGACAGATAGAGGGACAGAGACAGAGATAGAGAGAAAGAGAGAGGGGTAAGGGAATCCGTACTGTCGGCCCTCCTTGAAGGAGAAGAAGGAGGAGAGAAGAAACTGAATTCAAAGCAATTTTAACCTTTTATTGCATCATGCTCGTGGTTGTAGGGTGGGACAGGAACGGATTGATGACATTTCTGTTTATTTCAAAGGGAAAATTGATTTAATATACGAGGAAATTGAGTTACAAGAGGAACAAATTAAACTCGTAAGTCAAGGAATTGAAAAGTTCAATGCTTTTTCCCTTTATGTAAATTTTCCCGTGATTTTTCTTTGTGGTGTGTGAATAACTTATTTCGGATTCTGATTTGAATAGAACAAAGCGAGAATGAGATTGATAGAGAGTGAGAAAGTAGAGTCTTTACGATGTGTTTGAAATGGTTGCAAGTATGGGATATCTGGGAAAGATCATACTCAGGCTTAGACGGTCGGTCAGAGAAGCCCTAGCCCCTATATGATTGCCCAGACCCTATTGCCGTTATGGCACACCAATTATTGTATTACATATATACTAGAAGGCGGTAGCTGAGGGTCTTAGTTTCCTGAGTATGACGTTCAACTGAATCCAGTTGTGAGGTTTCAATTCTGGAGCTCTGTGGAAAGTGTATCACCTCTCCATCGCCATTACTCAAAGGTACAAACTGACACGGAGTGGTAGAACCTATTAGGGTTCCATCTATGGGTTAAATAGAATTCTAAGAAAATGTTTTCAAGAAATGTATTAAAAAATTGTGTTTGAAAACAAAAAATTAATACCCAATAAAACGTATTCGGCATAAATTAATCTAAAGGCTGCATACAGTAAAATGAAACCAACCAAACATGATCGAACTCGTTCTGTAACACTGACTTTCTAGCCCTCATCCCGCGATGGGGCGTCCCACAAAATCTATAAGATTGGAACGAAAGACTTTTCTGATACAAATTAACATTTAATAGGTTTTCAGAGATGCTGATATGTACGCGTCCTGTGTTCATGACGCACAAAGTCTAAAAGGACGCATTAAAATTGTGTCCATGCGTCCTGGTGTTTTTCTCTTTCCCACCATTTCCAGATTACTGTAAATACATTTCAATGGTTTCTTAGAAACGAATTACACTATATTGGGTACAAGGTAGGGGTTAGACGGCTTTAGTTGTTCATAAATAAAAACTGTAATTTGTTAATAAACTTTAGTTGGGACCTATCAAATTTCCCGGGGACTCATTCAAATTAAATACAGGCGTCACAGAACGCACTAAATTTAAAATCTATCAATATCAATGGGTTTTACGGTCCACCGTACTTACCAGACTTTCCCCTTCAGACTATTACCTGTTTTCTATAAAAAAAACTCACTTTGTAGGAAAACTTATCAGTCCGCTGAAGAAGTTAACGGTGATTTGTAAAACTGGTTCGCTCCAAAATCAGTAGAATTCTATGCAAATGATATAAAACAATTTCCAGAAAGTTTGCAAAGATGTGTGGACGATAAAGGAAATTGTTTTCAACATTTTAGAGACACTGACGAATGATGTCTTGTTTATATTTCTCAATTTGCAATTTATTGGTTAAATAAATAATATTTTGTATCGGACAAAACTTTTGTTCCAGTCCTATATTATATGAAATTGAATCTATGCTAGAATATTCAAAATAGGTTTATTTAGAATGTTCCAAATAATATATAACCTCCACAAAAGAATTCATTTTAAGTGATAGCAGGATTTAGAATAAAATGAAGGAGAAATGACAAATACAATAATTTATTCGAAGAAATATCAGAGACGACTAGCAGGTAAGGTTGAATGGCACGGTATATAAGCAATTTTATTACTGATACGATTTACATTTTTCTTTTGTTTATTTTCTAATGACATCTTATAAAGGTAGAAGAAAATCAGAATGATTCAGGGGTAATAGCTGCTGTTCCTTCTGGCATAGATTCATCTGTACTTATTCTTAAATCAAGATTATTATACTTTTTATATATTGAACTATTTCGCAATAGCTCTTAAGTAAACATATAAAATGTTATGATCATCAAATCAACATACAGTGGTATATCCACAGGTCATGCTAGTTTCTATTATTAGCCTAATACATTTGTTTGAACATTATTAGTATTAGATAGGAATACTTGAAACCATATAATTGTATGAAGACAAATGATTCTTACTATTATAGACAAATAAAAAAAGAGAAATTATTTCATTGAAACACGAGTCAAATAGATATGTTTGAAAATTATTTGTATTTGATAGAAATATTTGAAATTATGGAAATCATATTAATTGTGAGTAGAATATATAATCATAGATAAATAAAAATTGCGATTAAAAATTATTGCAGTGGGATATGTTTTGAATTAATCTGTTTCGAAAATTATCAGTACTAGTACAAAATAAAAAACACCCTCCGGGTGATGTAAAAATAGATTTTTGAAACATATTGCCTGAGGGGTGGAGTAAAAAATTCAATGTCAGCGAGTTTGTACTCTAAGTAAGTAAAATCATCAAATTCATTAAAGGATTAAAAAATAAGACAATTTGAAATGTAAACTCTAAATATGTATTAAAATATAACAAACTATATATAGATATATAATACCAGTCATGTATTTATTAAAACTTCTTTAAAAAAACAATGAGGACTGTCTAATGTTGCATGTTCAAATTTTGAGTGTATTTATTCTATGTTATGACGATTTGGGGTAATGTGATGTAAGCAGTGGCGTAATTTTTGTTACAGACAGAAAAACCGGAAGCGAATCTCCATTATTAATAGATTTGATAGAAATATTTGAAATTATGGAAATCATATCAATTGTGAGAAGAATTATATAATTATAGATAAATAAAAATTGCGATTAAAAATTATTGCAGTGGGATTGTTTTTAAATTAATCTGTTTCGAAAAATAATTTAATTGATAAGAATGCTTGAAACCCGGTTTGAAAATGAATGTTACAACAGCTGCACTTTATCTTTGAAACGATTTACATTTTTCTTTTTTTTTCTTTTGCTTATTTTATAATGAGATCTAGTAACCGTAGAAGAAATTCAGAATTTCATCAGGGGGTGGGGGTGATGGTTGTTGTTCCTTCTGGCATAGATTCCTCTATATAAGTGTCAACTCCCCTGGTCTCCAAAACACGGAGCTTAAATATGCTCTCTCTCTCTCTCTCTCTCTCTCTCTCTCTCTCTCTCTCTCTCTCTCTCTCTCTCTCTCTCTCTCTCTCTGCCTTCTTCAAGGTGGCTGTTGATTGGTCAATGCAAAATATCAACTAGCAGTTGATACTCTCCAAACAGGCAATTTACCAAGGGTGGATAACTCAGTTATCTTAACAATGGACACTCGAGAAGTTTATATTGCTTCCCAAAAGTTGATTTTCTTGGGTGAAAATTGTTTGCCCCTGGCCTTCCCATTCATCTTCTTATCCTCTTTTCACGTTGAATTGATTTTTTTAGATGCTTGTATATTAATTGCAACATTTCAAATATTCATATTCTGTATAGTCTAACCGAAATGTTATTTTCATATTAAAAGATTGGAAATGCTGTAATGTTCTCTATAAAAGCAAACTGTATACTTGACCATCATTCAGTGACAAAGAAGTCATAAAATTCATATTTATTATCGTTTTATTGATATCTTTTGATAACTAAAAATAGTTTGTTTGTACCCTTCAGACGGTCAAATGATTAGGCTACCGAATTCAGGATACATCACTATGGAACCGAGGAGGAGAACTTTACTCAAACAGTTTTTTTTCCTAATGGGGAAGCTATGTTGCTGCAAGGTGTAGCAAACCGTACAGCATTTTGAAATGTCAGATCCAAAATAATTTGTATCATTTCGGACTTTGTTTCTCATCTTTATCATTATATACACAACTTTTTGGCCGATGCGCCATCCAGCCTTCCTTAGGTGTTTTAGGTCGAAACTAGTTGAGAATTAATAATATATAAGACTTTTTGTTCATACTATATATATAGTTGCTTCTCCAACAATGTCCATCATGTCTTGTTTGTCTTACCGGATGGTTTGTGTGATGGTAGGTAAGTGGTAATACAGCTTCCAGGATCTATTCAGTACAGCTCGCAGCATCCTTTTGCAGTTCACATCTAGATTTTTCTCTAAGTGATGCGAATACAGATTGGAATAATTTTTGCTTTATCTTATCAAAGAGATCAGATTTCTATATGATCGATATGCTGTGTACTTGGGTATGTGAATTGGTTTACTAGATTGTTAGACATACGAACCAGTGTGTACATACCGCCAACTTGTTTAAAATGCATGAACTCAGGTTTAGTCGAGCTCGCATGAAGACCAACGGCTTCTCTAAGACATGCGGCAATTATTCGGCTTGTGTAGGTGTATTTGCTAGAAGCGCTAGATAATCTGCGCAGTCCGCATCAGGAATATTTTCTGTGTTATATCGCTGGCTTCTTGCTTCTTTTTTAACGTGAAGATATTTTCGAATATGATCTCTGGTGCTTTTAATTTACGTTCCAAAACCCGACAGATAATTCTATCAGCCCCTGTTATATATATATATATATATATATATATATATATATATATATATATATATATATATATACGCGTGTTCATGTGAGCGAGTCCGTTGGAATGATTTTATTTGTGGATATAAATATGCAAATTGACCGATTATAGAAACGAATATTAACGTTGGTGCATTTAAGTCTGATCGTTTCACCCCCCGGCCCCCGCCCCCTTCTCCATCATTTCGCTACATGCTGGTGTTTATTCATAAATGGTAATTACATCTGCTTTCAAATAAATCTTTGGAAATATATAAAATGCGTTATTGGAAAATGCACGAGGGGAATGTTTATTTATTTATCTATGAAAATTATATAATTTTAGGAGGTTATGCACATTCAGAGGAAAATTGTTTAAACATGAACGTTAGAGATAGAATATAACTTTGCCCCTAAATGTTGACCTCTCTCTCTCTCTCTCTCTCTCTCTCTCTCTCTCTCTCTCTCTCTCTCTCTCTCTCTCTCTCTCTCTCCTTATCTATCTATCTGTCTATCTATCTATCTATCTATCAATTTACTCTTTCCAAATTAGATAGATTGGCAGATAATATACAGATGGGATAGATAGATATCAACACACATTCCTGTACGCAGCCAATCCTATGTACATACATTAATTCCAACATGTGAAAAGACTGGCATAAATTGATTGATCATTTATTTACAGTTGTTGTTGTTGTTGTTGTTGTTGTTGTTCTTCTTCTTCTTCTTCTTCTTCTTCTTCTTCTTCTTCTTCTTCTTCTTCTTCTTCTTGCTTCAGTCTTCTTCTTACTCTTCCTTCTTCTTCTTATTCCCTTTCTCTTTTCCTATATGTTCCTCTTTATTGTATCCCTTTTCCTTTCTCATTTCATTTAGGCTTCGTCTTCATCTGATTCTTCTTCCTCCTCCTCCTCCTCCTCCTCCCCTCCTCCTCCTCTTCTCCTCCTCCTTCATTCCTTCCTTCCAATTTTCTCCCCCTTCCTTTTTCCCTCTATATTTTTCTTCTTTTTGAATCTCCTTTTATTTCTTATATCCTTTTCTTGTCCATGTTTATGAGGAAGAATTGAATATCCAAACTGCAGCACTGTTAGTGTCAGCTAGAATACTCAGTAGAGTCCTGGAGACCTGAGGAGACTTGATATCACTCAGCCCCAGGTGAACCACCGGCTACGGCATGTACTCTTCCTATTTTTCTTTGTCTAACTACTGCTATTCTGCCTTCTTTTTGCTTCTCCCTATATATTTCTTAATGCTACTCTATTTTCTTCTGGTACTTCCTCTTACCATTATTCTTCTTCTTACTACTACTACTACTACTACTACTACTATGTCTTGTAATCTCAAGTATCCTTCCCCATACTCTTCTTTTTCTTTTATTCCTCTTACTAATACCGCTAGATTATCAGTTTCGTCCTACTATATTCTTCTTCTTCTTCTTCTTCTTCTTCTTCTTCTTCTTCTTCTTCTTCTTCTTCTTCTAATAATAATAATAATAATAATAATAATAATAATACTTCGTCGTCTTAACATTACTACCATTTCTTATTCTTTTTATAACTAGTACCTCATTACCTCTTTCTTCCTCCACCTCCACCTCCTCCTCCCCTTACCTCTCTCAAATATTATTCTTCTTCTTCTTCTTCTTCTTCTTCTTCCTCGAGTGGCAAACATATAGGTAAATATATATTTAAGTTCCTTTCCTACTAATGAGAAAGCACTTATTCTGAGGAAGAAAATTATTCTTAGTCATTTCTTGTAAATGCACATCATTCAGTAATGAATAATAATCACAAATTCGATTCAGGCTACCGACTTATTGGTCCACCCTCATATTCCAAAATCTAATATATAGGAATTATCAATATCTCAATATTCGGCTGTGCGGCCTTGATTCGATTTGGCCATCAGTATGAAAAAATGTCTTAAACTGAATCCTCGCGTACGCTTAATCAGTTGACACTTAGTCGCCATTGAATGAGCCTATGTACTGTGTAATCAGGAAATTCACAATGAGATCGCCACAGAAAATTCGCCACATCTCTTGCAATATTTTTTATGTGGAAAATATTGCATTAAAGAGAAACGGATCTAAATAAGTTGTCATGTTGGGAAGATACGGGTTTGGAAATTCAAATTTAACATAAACAAAGAGAAATTATAAGGAAAGAAAGAATGAAAGTAAAGAAAACAAAGAAAGATAAAAGGAAAGAAAAATATTTGAAAAAGAAAGACCCAAACAAACAAAAAATATGATGTGAAAGAAACAAAGGAAAGAAAATTGTTACAGATAAAGAAAGAAAGAAAGAAAGAAAGAAAGAAAGAAAGAATGAGGCATGAATGAGGTAGAAGAAGAAGAAATAAATCAATTAAAGAAAGATTAATTAATGAAAAAGAAGAGGAGGAACGTGAGAGGTAGAGGGAAAAAGAAAGCAAAACAAGATAAAGAGAAGAAATAATAACGAGAGAAGTAGATAAAAAAAGAAAGAAAGAAAGAAGGAAAACATATTAGAAAGAAAAAATGAAAGAAAAAAAATAAAAGAAAGTTCATATGGTGGGAAACTATGTTCAGTATAGATTTTTAAAAAGACTCATGTCGGATAATATTCTTAAGATTTTTGATCCATGTAAAATGATGAAAGTATTTCAAAGTAATATCTTTCCCGGATCAATCCTTCCTTAGAAGGGTACATGACCAAGAAGCGTGTGTATTTAATACTATGTAGTTGTATCAGAACAATAACGGTGACAAAAATCTCTGCATAAATGTATATCTAGAACAGGGATTCCCCAAACTACGGTCTGCGGGCCGGATCCGGTCCGCGAAGGCATTTTATCAGGCCCGCCCATGGTACTTGAATTTGTTAAAACGTACGAAATAACTTATGTATACGAGCAAGCTTTTCAAAATGGAAATATGTGAAAACAACCCATCAAACGAAATTGACTGATAAACATTTGAAAGCTATTCACTTAATTGGATGTAACAATTCCAAACCAAACATTGACGATATCTTGAAAGGTAAACTTCAGTTTCACAAATCTCACTAAACCTTTCAGCTAATGTTGCGTTCTTTGATTATGTTTTGAGAATGAACATTTGGGTTATATTTTTTGTGCATCGTACGCCACTCATCCATGAATATAACATGGAACGATATATTTTGATTGAAATCTTTTACTCAGAATTTTCGTTCTGGCTAGCAAGTATTGAACACAATAATAATGAGGCCCGGGCTTTTTATTTTTTCAATTATCTGGCTCACCATGAAAAGATTTTGGTGATCCCTGATCTAGAGGAATATAGGGAATCCGTCATCCAAGAAGGGACAATGAAATCAGACATGGCTGATTATGTATGAAGAAGAAAAATGATCATCAACTCCTGTGGGATGAAGCCGATATAATAGACAGTCGGTAACATTTGAAAATAAGACGCTTGTAAGAACTGAGGTTCTTAGAAGTTTATAACTCAATTATATACATTATGTAGGAAGCGCGTGGTGTAATGGTTAAAGTCATGGGAAATGGACTCGTCGGCCCGAGTTCAAATCCTGGACGTGGTAATTGCATTTCACTTAGCGCTAATACCCTTGGCAAAGATATGAATCCTACTCTCCCTCCAGCTATGGGTAAATAGTAGGGCAGACTGGACTCTTTAACCATGGTTAGGTAACCAGTCTAGGAGAAGGAAAACTCTGAATTCAAACCTGTTAAACTCCGCTTAAGAAATTGACCTTGTGTCGCATCCTGCTCGCGCGGAGGGGTTGGTAAATATATATATACATTATGTCCAAACAGGTTATTCTTTAGAACCCCTTAAGCTGATACTGAGAGGGACCTTTGAAACCTAAAGTCTCAACTCACTGGTGAGTATAATATATCTGTTACTAAGAAAAGAATTTGATAAATCTATTTATAATGAAGATTCAGTCTCTATCTGTCTGTAACCAAAAGTACGTACCTGCTTACGTCACAGTAATTTCAGGTATTACGTAACTTTATCAATGAGTATTCAATTTATTCTCTGTGAACGAGCAGATTCCCTACCCCCACGAACAAAGCACGTCCGGATATATCTGGCCTGTTCGAGGGGGAGGAGTGTGGCAAGTGACCACAGAGATTGAACTCGCCACGTCCTCGTCGTGAGGAGTGACGTGTAGTTGAAATACTGTTTAATATGGAAATTCCGCACGGACAGTGCTTGGTGGGAGTAGCCTGGATGTAAACAGTCTCGTCGTGAGGTGTGACGCGTAGTTGAAATACTGTTGAATATGGAAATTTCGCACGGGCAGTGTTGAGTGCGAGTAGCCCGGATGTAAACCGTTACTGATTATTTAAGGCCTACCCCCCCCCCCCCAACCCGGGCGGAAGAAAACTGGTATTCGGATCTTGCTGTCGAGAAGAGAGACGTGCGTAGTACTACTGGAAGATTGATGCATAAATAAGACTTTGGCAGTTGAGAAAACTGATTTTACTTTCTTTCTTGTTACATTGTCAATATTATTACTACATTAAATAAAGCGAACGCTCTATTATATGTATATGTTCTGTAGTAGTATGCAACAAAGGATCGTTCACTGTACTTTTTTTAAAAACAAGTTTTAATAAAAACATGACTGGTATTATTGATTCATATATAGTTTGTTTTGTTTTAGTATCTATTAATAATGGAGATTCGCTTCAGGTTTTTGTCTGTAACACAAACCACGTCACTGCTTATGTCACTATACCAGAAATCATCATAACATAGAATAAATTCACTCAAAATTTGAGCATGCAACATTAGACAGTCCTCATTGTTTTTAAAAACAAGTTTTAATAGATACATCCCCAGTATCATATATTTATATATAGTTTGTTTTATTTTAATAGATATTCAAAGTTAACAGAACTTAGTTTCGATTTCAAATTGTTTTATTTTTTTTACTCCTTTAATAAATTTTATGATTTCATGATTTATGGTTCAAACTCTCCATTTAATTTTTAACTTCCACCTCTTCAAGCAATATCTTTCAAAAATTATTTTTACATCGACCGGAGGGTGTTTTTTATTTTGCTAGTAAATTTAAAGTTATCTAACGTATAGAATTTTACGAGAAAATATTTTAGAAACTAAATATTATCATATAAACTTGTCTTAGCTTAAATTCTAACAACGGTAATTTCATCCGTAAGATTCAACCGGAAGTAGTTTATTTAAAAATGCAAGAATTATGGGTGATTTCTATTCGGTTTTACATTATCTAAATAGCTTTTTAATTCTAATTTATATAAATTACATTTTGTTCTTTAAAAATTGAATAAAGTTAATCAATTAATTTAATGCTTACTTTGAGTCCACAAGATTCAACCGGAAATCATTTGTTTACATTTATTTTTACAAATTCAAAAACTAACGTTTATTTTTATTCTGTATTATTATTTAGATAAATTTATTAATTTATCATTTATTATTTTTATTTGGTTTAATTTTATTTTTATCAATGCCCGCAGATCTAGTTTAATATTCAACACGGATTGCTTTGGCATTAAATAAGCCATGAAGATTGATATGCCATTAAAGAAAGAAACCAAACCTAAATAGAAAAACGCTAGTCTGAGTAGATAAATGAATGACAGTATGGTTGATATAAACATACTGAGATTGATATGAATGGACTTCGATTGATAGACGTGTAGTGATCTAGGCCTTTTATAAATGTATTCGTGGCTGAATTATCATATTTCGTTATAGAAGGCATTATAATTGCTAATCACATCACTGCAGCTGTTTTTATCTCAGCCATTCAATTCATTGAGAAAAGCACTTTCAAATCTGTTCGAGCAGTTTTATTGCCTCGCTGATTGTTGCTTATATTAAAGACTTTCAACGCTGTTCACGCAACGGGCATCCTTTTTAATGGCTGTTCAGTTTCATCACAATGGCGCACTGGACCGTCAGACAAGCATTCACATTTTTAGTAAGTACTCCATTGAAATTTTTCTATTTTCTTATTGGGAAGGGTCAGAAACGAGTACCTCTTGGCTAATAGCCATTTCACTTCCACTTCGTATAAATACTGTTGAGTCTAAAGAATTGTTTCAAAAGGAAAAGAAGAAGAAAACAACTCAAGTCATAGTTTCCATTATTTGGCGCGCCGTGAATTTTCGACCCTGTTCCCTCCGACTTATGTCTACAAAGTTAGTTTCCACGTTCACCGTTTTCCGGTCAAGAAAACCGCACACCCTCCTACACATACACATAAATACATACATACACATAATATATATATATATATATATATATATATATATATATATATATATATATATATATATATATGGTTGAAAAATGGAGCGTTTAATCAGTAATTATGTAAAGAAATGGTTAGGGGAACCTAATTCCTTAACAAATGTGATACAGTTCATCAACGAAGCTAACACTTCCGATGATGTCACTTGCTGAGAAATTCAAATTAGGTAAAGCGCGACTTTTCCAAATGCTGTGTGACTCTCGCGACCCACTGGTGAAGAACGCACAGCCTTCCGTAATAACTGGTCGAAAATGGAAGGCACAAGCTGTAGAAAACGCAGAATCATCCCTCAAGATGAATGAAATAATTGGAACTGTGGCAAATGTGAGATCAGGGCTAGGTCTTCACCCACAGCGTTGGTGGTCGAAAGAATCCACGTTAAATAAAAGGATTATGATTTCGGAGGAAATTCACCAACTTGAGGAAGTCAAGCGTATTGCTACAGCTGTAGGACAAAGTAAACAGGGCACATGGACCAGGTGGGAGAATGCAAAAGAGAGAGCTGTAACATAGAGCGACATCAGACATATGGAGCCAAAAAAATTAAGTTTCCTGATAAAGGTAGTCTACGACATTTTACCAACACCAGTCAATCTTCACGTCTGGGGGTTAGCTACGTCAGACCTATTTAAAGCATATGGGAAAACTGCTAGCCTGAAACATATTCTCACGGGATGCGAGTATGCTCTAAGAAGCTACACGTGGAGACACAATGAAGTCCACGAGATTGTTGTGGAGGCGTCGAAGATAGGTTGTAAGACTGCAAATAAAGCTGTTAATAACATCAACAAAGCAGTACATTTTGTTAAAGAAGGAAACATTTCGAAATTCTCGCGTAAAAATAGGCAAGTGTTGTCATTATTTGATGGCCCACGGATTGGCGCATTGCGTGCGAATTGGAACATCAACTTTTTTCCAACTGAAATAACGTTAATGGCCCAGCGTCCTGATATTGTCATTTGGTCTGTTAACCAAAAGAAAGTTTTTATCGTTGAATTGACAGTTTCATTTGAAGAAAATCTTGATTGGACCCATCAGCGTAAGTTGGAAAAATATGAAGACCTACGTAAACAATAAGTCAGAAACGGATGGATAACAAATGTATCCCATCGAAGTCGGATGCCGGGGATTTATTACCAACTCAACCTTGGCATTTTTATCTAAACTTGGACTTTCTCCACCAGACAAGAGGAAATACATAATAAAAGCTCAAGGAGAAAGCTCTAACCGCATCAGGGTGGATATGGCAATCCTATATTGTGACATTAAACCGACAAAGTCTGGTGATATCGTGAGATACTGCTGGGGCGCTCTGGGATAGTGGTAATGATGCTTCGGCCCCGAAACCATGCCTGAATCCAGAGTCATCATCTGATGAAGACTTTGTTGGCTGCAATGCTACTGTGTAAATAGCAGTCATTGTATGAAGATTATATATATATATATATATTTCTAAACTCAACCAGTGTGAAAAAACACAATAAATCATTTTTTTAAATAAAATTATTTTCAAACTGATATCTGGGGGGAAAAAGACCAACACACCCGTACTTTCTGAAAATAATCATCAGTATCGTATGTAGTGGCCAAAAGAAAAAGAAAAAAAACACCTAAATACAAAAAGTAAGAGGGATATAAAAAAAAAATGAAGTGTTAGGACGATAGCATCCAAGATGAAAGCAACTCAACTTAAAAATGACATTGTGTCACATCGTAATCGTTCAGAGATGTTCGTAAAGACACGCATACACACTTAAACAGATGCGCTCATACCTATACGCTTATTCATTATTACACTGAAATGTGTTTACAGTCAAGTCAGGTTGAAAGCAGCGGTTCCCGCTAGATCACCGATGTTAAGCAGCGATGAGCTAGGTCAGTACTTAGATGGGTGCCCATTTATGCAACAGCAGGTACTGTTAGCAACCAGATATCAAACTGACATGATTCGGCATTAAATGACCTGAAGAGGGTTGATATGCCGTAAAACAAAACAACCAACCAACCAACCAAGTGAAATGTGTACAGACAGATCTAAAGATATGTTGTAGAGTAGCTAACTCCCCTTCTACACTCTACCAGATGGACCAAAAAAGATGGACTGTTCATAACCATAAAAGCAAAATCTAATTTTAAAGTAGATTAACTAGCTGAATAATATTCAGACAGCGTTGACTATACCGAACTGGTCCTCCTCTATTTAGTGTATGTTTGTCTTGTTAATCATTTGTACTTATTTGTTCTGTGTTTGTATGTATCCGTTTGCTACCAGATACGGCTGATTAATAAATGTATTAAGCACACTATTCCACTGTGTATCTTTCCATATCGCAATACTACAAGATCTTATATTGACACCACATTAACATAATTGAAAGTAGGTTTTTTCCATATTTAGACTGAAATTTTCTCTCGTAAAAAGGGAAAATTAAAAAGTACATATTCACAGGTATCTAATATAATTTATGAAATTCCACCAAAAAGATCCGCGTTTCCTCGGGCGGATCTAAAAATAGCGCGCTATCGAGATCCTACAGTTGATAGGATCTCACGACGTTCGAACAAAATTTCCTTGGAATCGAAATTAGCTTCGCCACAATGGGAATTCTTCAAAACCTCCACCAAACCTGATAATTCTCCCAAAATATCAATTCCAACGAACAGATTTTGATAAAAAGAAAGAGAGAAATCCTCGCTGTAATCCTCGTGCTTAAAACGAATCACATTTTTTTCGTGTTTTATTGGCTGTAATTTTTGGAAGTCCAATCAGACTTTAAATTTAAAAACATGTCATCGTTCATTGGCTTGTCAGCTTAATTACGTTGTAGGGATCAAAACCAAAAGTGAAAATCTAATATTAGAAATCCAAATTAAATCAAGCAGTCATTAGACCTAAAATTGCCTATTAGGGACACCTTCTTCAATATCCTTACAGTATCCTTTGATCAAGGCGTCTCTAGTTGTTCACATTAATAATAATAATAATAATAATAATAATAATAATAATAATAATAATAATAATAATAATCACTAAGGGTTTGGAAAAGAGTCTGGAAGAATTGCAAACCAAAGGAAGAATTAAGACCATCAAAACAATAGCATTATTAAGATCGGTTAGAATACTTGGAAGATTCATGGATACCTGAGGAGCCTTGTTGTCACTTTGACTCCAGTGAAAGCTATTGCTGGTGTTAAAAAATAAAAAATAATAATAATAATTGTAACGATTTTAGTGTCCATCCTTTTGGCTTCAAGCAAGAGCGCTTGTCCAGCGGAGATCCTTTCTGTTAAGCCGTGCGCGATCCTTAGTAAAGAATCCTTTGGTTGTTCCTTGGTGCTCCTTAATCTTGCAAGTACTTCGTCAATGATTGGAAATGGACGTCTCTCAGCATTAGTGATTAAGTAGTTAAACAGTCACGTATTCGGGCTGTTGATTGGCTGATGTTTAAACCACATGACCTCGCTTAGTCTATAAATTTAAGTGGTGGACCGCAGCATGGCTTATATACCACCACATATTTCAACAACAACAACAACAACAACAACAACAACAATAATAATAATAATAATAATAATAATAATAATAATAATAAAGACTATAATATAAATATGTATTTGCCGTTGCCATGCCATGGTTAAATCACCCATAGTCCTACTATTTACCCATAGTGGGGGATAATACATGGATTAATACCTTTCCCAAGGATATTAGGAAAGGCTGGAATCCAACTATTTTCCCTCCAGTTAAAGGTAAATATTAGGACAGAATTGACTCCTGCTACGATATTATTATTATGGGGGTATTAGTGCTATGTGAGATTCAACCAGCGGGGTCCTATGCAAGTCACGGTACTTGATTAGATGACTTAGTTCCGTCACTATCACATGTGTCTTTGGCTAGTTTCTCTATCGATGTCTTCTGCACCGAAGTCGTGTTCATTTGATCTGCGCTAATATCCTTGGGAAAGGTATGAATCCAACTACACTACCTCCAGCTATGGTTAAATAGTAGGGCACACTGGGATCTTCAGCCTTTGTTAGGCAACCAATATAGGAGAAGAAATCTCTGAATTCAAACCTGTTAAACTCCGCTTAAGAAATTGACCATGTGTCGCATCCTGCTCGCCCTTTTTTTTGTTTTTGTTTTTTGTTTTTTTTTTGTTTTTTCAAGTTACATTAGGTGCAATTTCTTTTAAGTTTTCTTCCATCTTTTCTCATTTTATTTTATTTCTTTTCTTAAAGCGTCTTCCTTTTTGTTTCTCCCTTTTCTTCTTTTAGCACAGAATCAGGAACAGTCTCGTCCAGGATTTGAACTCAGCTCGTCGACTACATTTCTGTGCCTTAACATGAGCCTTGCTATTGCTGACGGTCTGCTCTCATCAGTGAACACTCAATTCACACAACAAATATTCCAATGTTCTTTTTTGTTGTTTTTTGTTTGTTTGATTTTTTTTTTTAATTTTTTTCACATTTATTTATTTCATTTTCTTTTTTCCTTCTTTTCTCATTATCTTTTACTTGATTTTTTGTTTTTTTCAAAAGCGTCTTCTATGTAATATGATGGATGTTCACTTCCTTATTAGGCTAGCGTTGTCAATTTTGCTGTCACTGAGATTAATTTGATCTCCTTGTTTGCCTTCATTACAAATCTTCAACTCGATGACAGAGATGGATTTTTCTTTAGAGTCTACAAATTACCAGTGTTATATGGAGCATCCGTCGATTTCATCTAAAAAAATCTCTCACTTGAAAACCAACTCAATTCCCAACTACAAATAACATTGCAATTTTTATCCGGACAAAGCCGGCTGAAATGACGACTACTGCTACGACTGAGTATCTTGTTATAATGGAGGTTGCGTGTTTTTCTACCCGTAACAGTCACAGTTCCCTTAGTTACTTAGGTCACATTCTCTATTAATTTATTTTTATAGTCACCTACAGCCCTAAAATGGCCACACGAATCGTCACAACTTGATTCGGCATTAAATGACACATTAGCGGTTTTATAAACCGTAAAACAAAAACAAAAATGTTTACCTTTTCAGAGAATATTCGCATGTGTGTATGAGATTCTGCTGGGAATTTAAAACAGTGCTAGCCTGAAAAGTTTTGAAACCATTAATCTTATTATAATGGAGATTGTGTGTTTGTCTATCTGTAACCGAAACTATATTGCTACTAAAGTCACGATTCCCTTAGTTATTTATGTTACATTCTCCACGATGTTAATTTATGTAAACCTCATTATTGATAAAATTGTTTTACTTTATTAATACTGTTGACCATATCTACATACTAATAACATGCAATTGTATTGATATATACAACAAAATAGTGGTTTACAGTGTGAACGGGTAGGCTGGTTTATTTATTGATATTAAAAATTAAATTTTAACAAATATGTGATTAGTATTATTGTTTTCTGATTGTTTGATTATATCTGAATGAATATGAATATCTCGGAGATAAGTCTTAAAAGAATTCCTTTAACAAAAAGAAATAATTGTGATTTTATTTATTAATTCCTATGTTAACAAAATTGTTAGGTTAGGAACATTTAGCAATGAAAGACAGGAGTGATGGAAGAGTAAGTTTCAGTAGTTATATTTTTGTTATTATGTCTCCTCTGTTTCAAATCTTTATGCCTGGATTCTTATTTAGATTCATTAGTCTTTCTAATTTAATATGATACCAAATATATGATATTACATTTAAACTTAAATACTTGCACCCGGAGACGAAACTATCAATCACATAATAAGCGAATGCAGTAAACTCGCACAAAGAGAGTACAAGAATAGACACGACTGGGTGGGAAAGGTGATTCACTGGGAACTGTGAAAGAAATTCAATTTTCACCATTCAACTAAATGGTATATGCACAAACCTGAATCTGTCCTGGAGAATGAGACTCACAAAATTCTCTGGGACTTTGAGGTACAGACGGATCACCTAATCCCGGCCAGGAGACCAGACCAAATTTTGATTGACAAGAAGAGGAAGACTTGTCATCTCGTGGATTTTTCCGTCCCGGCGATCACAGAGTAAAAATAAAAGAGAAGGAAAAGATCGATAAAGACATGGACCTTGCCAGAGGACTAAAAAAAAACTGTGGAGCATGAGGGTGAAGGTCGTACCAATTGTAACTGGGGCCCTCGGAACAATCCCCCGCGGATTGAAAAAAAGCCTGGATGAATTGGAAATCAGAGGAAGGATCGATACCATCCAGACAACAGCATTGTTGAGATCGGCTGGAATACTCAGATGAGTCCTGGAGACCTGTGGAGACTTGCTGTCACCCAGCCCCCAGGGAACCACCGGTTACGGCAGGTGTGAAAAACTTGAATGGAGTGAAATAATAATAAAGTAGAAGAAGATGATCTTTTATTTGTGGATTTTGCCGTGCCGGGCGATCACCGAGTAAAAGAGAAAGAAAAGGAAAAGATAGACAAATACTTGAACCTTGGCAAAGAACTAAAAAAACTGTGGAACATGAAAGTGAGGTCGTGCCAAATGTAATTGGTGCTCTTGGTCTCCAGAGATCGGAAAATAGTCTGGATAAACTGGAAATCAGAGGAAAAATCGAGCCCAACCAGACTACAGCATTGATACGATCGCTGGAAAACTCAGAGGATACCTGGAGACCTGAGGTAACTTGCTGTCACTAAGCCTCCAGTAAATCACCGGCTAAGACGTGTGTTAAAAACTCGAATTGAGCGACATAATAATAATAATAATAATAATAATAATAATAATAATAATAATAAGAAGAAGAAGAAGAAGAAGAAGAAGAAGAAGAAGAAGAATCCTGTGGCCAGTGTTAATTAACAATCGGGAAAGAGCATTGACTCATCGAAAAGAAGGCGAAAAGAGAGACAAATACATGTATTATGCCGGAGAACACACCAGTCGAAACATTGTGCAGATAACAATAAAGATGGGAACAATAGTCCGAATAATCTAAATTTAAATTTTAATACTAATGACTTGACCGTCATGCAGTATTAGATGATGGTTTGGGATGCCACATTTAATGGCAAATCATTGATAAACATTGAACTAATTGCCTTGGGAAAGGTAAGAACCCCTTCATACACCCAGCTATATGTTAAATATTAATACTACTGTTCTACAAGGAGAGATTTGGCATTAAGATTGATTGGGTGTTTTTTTACGGCATATTTTTCGGGTTAATTCATACCGAAGCAATTCATTTTGATATCAGGTTACTTACGGTCTGTACTGTTGGTTAAATGGTCACCCATCTAAGAACAGGATCGTCGCTGTTTAAATATGATGATCTAGCGGAAACCTAAATTAACGTAAATTGACATTAAGCACGATATATGGACAGAATAGAATGACTGTTTTTTCTTTTAGTGGGTGTCTTATTTTTTAATTTGAATTGGTAATCTTAAGCTCAGTTTCTGTTCTCCAAGAAATATTCTAATTTCTTGCTCGCCTGAATCTGAGTTGTTTACCCAATGGATTTGTCTTTTTGCGAACTCGTATCTGGAATGTGTTCAGATAAGCCAGAGAACTGTCCTTTCTTCGTGTATGGCAAACGATAGCATCTGACTAGCTAATGCTAATTAACACTCACAAGAAATCAGATAAACAGACTTTAAATATACGGGCAGAAATCCAGAAAAGAGAGAGGGGGGCTAGAAAGGGAACATTCTCAATCTTCAATCACGGAAAAGAACAGATATACGACAAAAGTGTGTAGGGGGGAGGAGAAGCTTATATCCCCGGTATCAGATTGTACGAGTGAAAATGATCCAACCACTTAATACTAGTGTGAGTCAAAAGTTTTGCAATATATTGGTAACGTGAGGTGAGTATCCCATCGTGGTGTAATGGATCCGGACTCCATCAGGGTCCCGGTCAATATCTTTAGAATATTGACACATGCCCACCTCCCCGAAAGAGAATCACTATAAGTAATTTGAGTTTAGCAAAAACAAAACAAACATTTTTCTACATATTTAGCAGCAGATCAATGCCAACCTCTCTTCGATCGAAGGCGTCCAATCGTGGGTAATGGCTAGCAAGTTAATCACGCTGATCAATTACTAGTGAATAGAGAGTTAAATCCTCGTTAGATGCCCATACCCGTGACATTGTATCACAGGCTACCCATTGCTAACGGGTTGGAAACGTAATTCGGCAATTACAGGTGCTCTTGCCGAGGTTGTGAAGGTGACGAACCACTGTTGTGGACTAGCCTAGCGTCCTTGTATAGAGAGTTAATGCGCTGGTCCAGGACAATTTATTCACGGCTCTCAGAACATCGGATTGATTGCTGTGGCTAAGGTAATAAAATTAACAGCGTCGATCCCAGGGGGCTATCCACCCAGGCAATACCTGCCCCCTTGATTTAAAGGGACAGGGATGGGTTTATTACCCAGCGCCTGAGGCGGAATGCCGACGGGATCGACGCATTTTTGTGCCTACCACCCATAACTTCGCTTGTGGGTGGCCCACATAAAAATGTACTTGTGTCACACCCTCATAAGTGGGATGAGAGGCAAATACCTTGCTGAGCCTGCTTCAGTGCTTCGGCCTCTGGAGCGGCAAGTAAAATTAACAGCGTTGATCCCAGGGATCTATCCCCCAGGCAATACCTGTTCCGTTGATTTAAAGGGGCATGGCTGGGTTTATTGCCCAGTGTCTGAGGCAACCTTTTGGAATGCCGACGAGATCAACGCATTTTTGTGCCAATCACCCATGAGCTTCGGCTTGTGGTTGGTCCCACATAAAATATCCTTGTGTCACGCCTTCAGAAGTGGGATGAGAGGCAAATACCCGACCTGCCCCACGGGGTCTATGTTTGATTAAGTAATGTTAAAAGCGTTGATCCCAGGGTGCTATCCCCCCAGGCAATACCCGCTTCCTTGATTTAAAGCGGCAGGCTGGTTTTATTGCCCAGTGCCAGAGGCGCCCCACTTGAGAGGGAATGCCGACTCGTGTGTTGTTCCACATTAAAATGTCCCTGTGCCACACCCGTATACGGAAGATACACGGTAAATACCCTGAGACTGCAAAGATTACGGAACCATTACGCGAATCTCGATGGAATATCTGGAGGTTTTAGCACTCTGTTGCGACTTACTATATGTCTGGCACACATGTAGTTTCAATGTACTAGTATACTGAATACCGTATGATCTAGTATACAACAACTACACTAAATTGTGAGATATTGAGCTCGCCTGATGCTCTCTGAGTACTACCTGCTGGATTTGTCTCTATGACCTGAAGCTTGGCCTTAATATCTACTAACCTTGATTAATCGTCAAGATTCTTGCAAACGTAATGAAATTTCAAGAACAAGTTGCATATTGTACTTCGATCAACTGTGCCTTCACCTTTCACACAACAAATATTCCATATATACACCCACCCAATGGGACAATCTGTAATGCTCAAGCGTGGTTTATTAGTGTCTGAGAAGTCCATGACATGCAGCACACAACTTCGGTCCTTACTTAGGCTAGACGGGTGGTCAGAAAGATGGCGCCACTAGTTAAAAAATCCATATAATTTTAGAAAGTGCCAACCTTCAAATGACAAGTGTCAAAATCTGAATCCAATTGGATTATTAGTTACAAATTACAGTTATTTAAGTGAAACTACTGATGCACATTTTCAAAAAATGAGAAAATTTGAATTTCGAGTATTGATAAAGCATTGTTTTCTGATGGGAAAATATACGGTCCAAGAAAAGCAATGGCTTGATAAGTGTTATTCGGACTCTACTCCGTCGGAAATGAAGTTTAAGAGAAGTATGCCGACTTTAAACGCCGTCGTACAGACATAAATGATACTGAACGTTCAGATCTTCCAAATTCGCCAGTTGCCCCGAAAACAAAAAAAAAACTCCACAAACTCGTTTTAGCCGATCGTAAATGGAAGTTGAGTGAGATAGCAGAGGAGTTGAAGTTATCAGAAGGTAGTATAGTCACCATTTTGCATGAACATTGGTCAATGAGAAAGCTATGTTGAAAGTGATTGCGCGTTTACTCACAGTCGATCAAAAGCAAAAACGCGTCGACGATTAAGAGCGGTGTTTGCAACAGTTTCAACGCTACTAAAAGTTTTGCGTGAATATGGGACAATGGATGAAACATGGATCCACCACTTCACTCTGGTGTCAAATTGGCAGTCACGTGAGTGGAGAGCAGCAGGTGAAACCGTCCAAAGCGACCAAAGACGCAAACATCAGTAGGGAAGATTTTGTCCTCCGTATTTTGGATGCGCAAGGTATTTTGTTCATCAATTATCTTAAGAAAGGAAGAATCATCAAAAGAATCTTCTATAGCATTAGTGGTGCGTTTGAAGGAAGAAATCGCCAAAACACGTCCACAAAGGAAGAAGAAAAAAGTGCTCTTTCCCCCAGGACAATGCACCGTCTCACAAGTCGATCACAACGATGGCAAAAATAAATGAATTGCGCTTCGAATTGCTTCCGCATACACCCTATTCTCCAGATCTGGAACTCAGCGACAACTGGCTGTTTCCAGACCTCAAAAGAATGCTCCCTGCAAAGAGATGTGGCTCCAATGAAGAAGTGATATCGGAAACTGAGGCGTATTTTGAGGCCAAAGACAAATTGTTCAACAGAAAATGCAACGAATTCTTAGAGAAGCGTTGGAATCACTGTTCAGCCTAGAAGGAGACTATGTTGATAAATAAAGTCAAAGTTTGCCTAAAAGTTGTTGTTTTATTGGTTAGGCCCGGGACTTATTGAGTGATGTGTTATTTCCTCCAATATATTATGGGAAAAATATTTGTAAAATAAATTCATCTAAAGGTGAATAATTATCAAATTTCTCGTGAAAATTTGACTTTCATAGAGTTTTAAAAAAAGAATAATATAATGTAAGTTGTGACGTAATTTCGGTTATAGACAAAGAGATACCGAATCTCATGCATGGAAATTTACATATGAATATACAATGAACGGAATTCCTTAACCCCTTGGCATAAGATAACCCTGAATGGATAATCTAGCCGTTAAAATCAATCAATAATTGTATAGTTGTGAATTCGTCCATTCAGACGAGCAATTCTGTTGTTGACTTGAGTGAAACGCTGATTCATACGTTACACGTGAGAACTAAAACAACTTAGCGATCTTAATTCTTTCTAATTGGACTTGTCTAATACAAAATGACATTGTAGTAAATATCTATAAAGATCCACATTTATTTTGAAGTAGAAAAAAAATAGATGGCAATTTACCAAATAAAAAATTGATCGTCATCAGAAATGATTTCTTCTTCTCCTGATTAAAATATCTCGTTTCTGTTCAAGCAACCATTAGTTGTAATCTAATATGAATCGGAGAGGAATTCCTGTCCCTTCAATTTAATAAAAATGATAAAATCTTTCTAAGCAACTCCAGACAACGTGCGGATTAACGCTTGTATGAAACTAGCTAAGAATGAATGTAAGTACGAATAGTATATCTGCGCATGTCAAGAAAGTATTTCCGTTTTGGAAACGTAAACAGTACTAAAGAGCAAATATCTAAAAAAAAAAGATTTAGCTTGCACACACACACACACACACACACACACACACACATACACACACACACACACCCACACACACACGCACACACACAACACACACACTCACACACACACACACATATATATATATATATATATATATATATATATATATATATATACATTGCATACAGCAACCACATTCTCAAATGCCTAAAATTTACCGCCAATTTTCCACCCATTCACTTAATATTTCTTATAACTTGTGAGTCCCTCCTTCTACTTACTCTGACCACTACTCTGTTTAAAAAGAACCCCGGAAATATCTTACTACTCTATAACTTACGATGTCACTAAGAAGTGTCGAAATTACTTGTAATAGAACCATCGGTGGATTCATTCACCACTTCCACTTAGACATAAAAATTGACCTGACAATTGGAAAAGATCGAAAAGAAACTCGTCAGTCATGAAATGCCTGTCGCCTTCAACCAAACATAAAGTCTTGAACACTGTTATTTTCAACTTTATTTAATATGCACATAGATCAGATAGAAAATCATCTGCACTGTCCTTACGTAGACACCCAAACACTCTGAGCGTCTGGTATGAATACCAAGCACTACTGCATGCTGTTTCCATATTTCTGAAGAAGTGTTACATATTAATTGGATCCCTATTACTTTTTAAGGTAGTATAGAAATCCTTATGGCGATCAGTACAGCTGATGGCCTTGAGAGTGAGTGACAATGCTTGACCTCACTCTCACCTTGCGTTCTGGGAATGGAACGTGAGAACGGAAGTCAATAGAAGCCCTTCCGGTTTAAGGATACTAAGCAAGTAACTTAGTTAGTTGCAGTTAGTCAGTTGCAGAGTTAGAAGCTAGCAAGATGTGACTCTCTGCGCGCATTGTCTGGTCTGG
>CM042146.1:919438-1004438 GCA_023376005.1 Doryteuthis pealeii | reverse complement strand
AGTATTCATAAATTTACAGTTCGCTGCCATAAAACATTTGAAAGTTGTCACTTGGCCAGAAAAAAAAAACATTGTTAGAGATTTTTATTAGATCACACCAGAACAATAATGACAGCAAACTGATAAATAAAGGCCGTCAATCCAACAAACTTTGTCTGTAGGTCATTTGAAGCAAGAAAGAATAGAAACCGGCAAGAAAAGAATCAACTAACATTATTAGCTCGATTATATTGATTAAACTTATGAAAAAGAAGAAAAAAAAGAAGTCATGTGTAAATATGTGAGGGAAAAAAGAAGAGATGTCAAACGAAGAGTAATGCACGCAGACATTTTTTAACCCCTCAGTTATTTCGTATTTAAAAATAGTTGTAACAAAATCGGACAGTGGTTTTATGGTCGGCAAGGGTTAGGGTTAGGGTTAGCGTGTCTCTTCTTCTATAGTCGGGGTATGTTTCTCTGTAGATACTACACACTTTAGGCCGAGGGCCAAATTATGATGAACGTTGATAAATATGTATAAGAAAATGAATCTCATTATTGAGAAAGAGAGAGAGAGAGAGAGAGAGAGAGAGACATAGGGAGAGAGAGACAAAGTAAGAAAGAGAGAGAGAATGAGTGAGTTAGTGAGAGAGAGAAACAAAGATATTGTGTACTTAAAAAATAACAACACTTTTACTTTAAAATGTGATGTGTATTGTGACACTATAAGAGAAGGTATGGCCAAATTAATATGAATGTTGGTAGATATGTATAAGAAAATGAAGACAGACAGACAGACAGGCAGGCAAAGAGAGAGAGAGAAGAGAGAGAGAGAGAGAATCCGAGAGAGAGAGAGAGAGAGAGATAGAGAATCAGAGAGAGACAGACAGACAGACAGACAAAGAGAGACAAAGAGAGTCCTTAGGACATGAAGCTTTTCAAATATTGAGTTCTTATGAAATAACAACGGTTTTTGTTACTTTAAAATTTGATTCGTATTTTGACAATAAAAGAGAATGGATGTGAGGGAAATTCCAAGTGGTGTAGTAGCTAACGTGCTGGACTGCCATATTGAAGTAAAGAGTTCGAATTCCAGTCGTGCTTGTATGTTCACTTTCGGACTAATACAATAGGTAAAGCTACGAATCCCTCAAATCCACAAGTTATAGGACCACTACTCTTCTTCTGGGTTCTTTTTGATATTAAATAACCTACGAAGTTTCGATATGAAAAAACAAAGAAACGAAACTTGGAATATATATATATATATATATATATATATATATATATATATATATGTGTGTGTGTGTGTGTGTGTGTGTGTGTGTTTGAGAGAGTGATTCTATCTGTACGGGTGTTGTTTTGGACAAAGCCTGGAAACAGCACCCTACAAAACACCAAATGTACGGTAAGTTATATTCCATCTCACAAACAATCAAAGGCACCGCTGAAAAAATAAGGACGAACTCATAAGCGACATTCTTTTTGGATTTCTACACATCGACATACCAGTGTCGGCAAACCAGAAAAAATTTACATTCATCAGTTTTGTGCGGACACTGGATGCCGTCTATGAGATTAACCAAGAACGAATACCGATAAGGAATCAAAAGAATTTGTGCAGTTGGCACGCATTTATGATGATGATGATAATCATCATCGTCATCATACTTATATTATTATATAGATGTTTTTTGAGGGTTTGTTGTTTGTTTTTTATTTTGCTTTGTTTTTGTTCTTGTTTTTGCACATGGTAATATGACATCAATTTTTCTTATCTCATAAAATAATTTTTAAACATATTTTACCTATAGGTGGAACTCTTTTGCTAATAGAGTAATGTATGTCACGTATTATTATATGTTAATATATGTCAATTTTTCTTATTTAATAAGATAATATTTATTATTATATGTTAATATATGTCATTTTTCTTATTTAATAAGATAATATTTATTATTATATGTTAATATATGTCATTTTTTCTTATCTAATAAAATGATTTTTAAATAGATTTGACCTATTGACGGAACTCTTTTACTTATAGAGTAATATATGATTTTACAAATTGCCTTATCAAATTAAAAACAGCAACAGTGTAAATGGTTTTAAAATTGAATTGGATGATTACAAAAAGAATTATAAAAAAAGAATTCAAAAGTGTTTTTTTTTTAACTCTCGACTGAATTACTTAACGGAATTTGATTTGCATATCGTATTAATATTGTATATATTATGTGGAAAGATTCTGTTTAATTTTCTTTTTATTTTCTTTTTCTTTTAATTTTATTTTTTATTTTTAATGTTGATGTGAGATGATAGTACAAGGTGAAACGCCAAATGACCCATAACAAACAAATGAGAACAAATAACAAGTTCTACTGCCCCTGATCAGAGTGGACCTGGGAGTGATGGCAATGAATGGGTACTTCTCAACCCCTGTATATCCAGAAATTTAGCCTTACATTCAGATTCGTTTACACTGGGCACTCTTTTTGGTGGCTTCACTTCTGCAGAAGTTACAGTCAGCGTATTCTAAGCCCCACTAACAGTTTGAAAATATTTTCTTGTTTCAGTGTCGCCGTTATACTTGATCATAGCATTTTTTCTATCGTCTCTTCCTCTTTTACGTGTAGTTTTTCTTATTGTCCTTCGGGTATAAATATTAATACATCGGCATCAGTTTTTCTCATTTTGGGGTTCAGGTTTGTATTAAGGTTTCAAATAATCTTTTGACATACGAAAAACACTTCTCGACTCTCCACATAAATACACGAGGGGGTTCTTTTTTTGTAAGCCATTCACAAAGAAAAGAGTTTGATAGTATCATTGCTATAAGGGTCGTTCTCTGGGGAGAGGTTTCACGTACCTTTTTTTTCATTTCAAACTCAGCTAGGTATTGATTTTTCTGCGTTTAGTTGTACTTTCCAATTTTGTATTGCCTCTATTATAACTTGTTATGAGATTTTTTTTAAATAGATAGATATATACATACATATGAACATATTGAGATAGATAGATAGATAAATAGATAGAAAGATAGATTGATAAATAAATATAAACAGACTGAGATAGATAAATAGATAGATAGATAGATATAAACAGATTGAGGTAGATAGATACATATATAGATTACGTATGAACATATTGACATAAATAAATAGATAGAAAGATAGATAGAAGATATATATATATATAGATAGATAGATATGAACAGACTAAAATAGACAGATAGATATGAAGCGACAGGGTTAGATAATAGAGAGATAGATGCATGCTTACTTAACGAGATTGAAAGAGACAAACAAATTGATTGATATCTCTACTATATTTTGTATCTTTGGGCATTCTATTATCTATTGGTGTGGAATGATATCCTAAGTCATTTCGTAATCTACGCGCTAGCTACGTTTCTTATTTTGTATTTTTATATTTAAAAAAACAGTATATTTCCCTCGATGAATTGCAGATTACGCATTCTTCTAGTTCCCCTTTGACATTTTTCGGTTCCTTTTTAAGGAATCTTCGTGATTTTAACGAGTAGCAATTTTTTTCGGCTACCTGTAGAGTTGGGGATTCTCACATTATATGTAGGCATGTTATCGGTCTATAGTTGGTAAATATTTTATTTCGAGCGCTACTGAAGGATTGTCATTGGGTGACGCACAAATGTTGATATGCTATTAAACAAAATAGCCAACAAACTAACATAAAAATATTTCTACCGATTCCTTAATTCACATGAAATTAATTAAAATTACATCGACCAATTCTTTAATGCACATAAAGTCAAGAATCATTTCTTCCAAATTATCAATGCACATGAAGTTAAACAAATTATATATATATATATATATATATATATATATATATATATATATATATATATATATATATATAAGGGACTCTATGCGGCCTTTACATATACAAAGATGTGTATATTTATCAGTTAAAATTCACCCATCCAGTTTGTATGTGACGGTGGCCGACTGTTTAGCAGCCTGACTGATGATGAGTCGATCGGATTTGCATCACAGCTGGCGGAAGTTTGCAAACGTCTCTCCACACTGAAGAGCTGTGATACGTCGAAACACTGTCTGTATATATATATATATATATATATATATATATATATATATATACAAAAGATTAGGCATTCAATAATGCACAAGTATTGATATGCCTTTAAACACCAACCAACCAACTAATGATGAATAAGGAGTATGTTGCATTTGTTATTGTGTGGGCTTCTAACCATAAAACCCCTATAGGGTTTAATTTTTCTTCCTACTTTGTTTTATCTATTCATATTCCTTTATGCCGGGATTCAGCGATGGTATAATTTACCGCCTCGCCTTCCCCCCCCCCCCGTTATGCATGCCATTTTGTTTCTTTTAATTTTACCTTTGATGTAACTGGTGGTTTTCCACTGGAATCTGAGTGACAGCAAATCTTATCAGATTTCCAACACTCTCTTAAGTATCCTAGCCAATTTATTAGTGCTGTGGTCTTGATAGGTTCAATTATTACTGCAATTTTCACTTCACCTAGACTCTTTTCAAAGTTCTTGGGGACGTTTTTCTTGAATGTTCTAACTACGATTAGTATCACTGGCATATCCATGTCCCCACAACTTATTTTCAGTTCTCTGGCTAGGTTCAGGTATTTGTTCAGCTTTTCGCCTTTTTTTACTTTCATTCTGTGATCAGCTAGAAAAGCAAAATCCACTATATGACATCTTCTTCCTTCTTCTTCTTCTTCTTCTTCTTCTTCTTCTTCTTCTTATTATTATTATTATTATTATTATTATTATTATTATTAAACCACACGTTGATTTTTACATCAGTAGAAACTGAATGTCCTCACGTCTCTTCAACCCTCCAGAACTCTTCTCAGTATTTTAGCCGATCCCACTTTAGTTGCGGTCGGTATGGTTAATATTCTCATATTATTATTATTATTATTATTATTATTGTTGTTGTTGTTGTTGGTGGTGGTGGTGGTGGTGGTGGTGGTATTGTTGTTGTCGTTCTTATTGTTTGATAAAACTATTTTAGCTGTTGTTTTACTTAAGCACTCTCTGTTATTTCCTTCTACAAGTAATTCGTATTATTCACAAGAGATTAAATCACAGCAAGTTTCAGCATCATCGCCACTCTTTCTTCTGTCGTTAAAATTCTCCCTATGATTTCCACTTCAACTTTTTGTCAAATTCTTTAGGATTGTTGCAAACGTGACAATAATCAATGTACAACTGTTTATTTAATGTCCATACTTTTGTTCCTTTTCTCTTTCGCATACCAGACTTTTTTTTTTTCAGATTTTCATGTTTTCCTATTTTACACTAAAGTTTGATGGAACAATACAATCGACAAGACGAGATTTTAATGACTAAAACTACACGAGATTCATTCGAGTTTCCGAATTACGGACATTTCTTTTATATATTTCCTTCTCTATAGTTATTTCTGACTCATATACTCTTGGAGAGGCGTGTGGTGTAATGCTTATCGTTGTAGAAAATTGACTCAGCACCCCATGTTCAAATTCTGGACAAGTTTGTCTGCATTTCACATAGCGCTAATACCTTTGGGAAATGTATGCATCCTACTATTCTATCTACCGGGTAATAAGTTGGATAAACTTGTCTCTCTTACCTTGACTACCAGCCATGCAGAAGGAAAAATCTGAATCTTACACACAAATTTTACACAAAACTGTAGAATTTTTTATTTTATTTGTAAACATTTTAGTTAACTTCTTGTTACTGAAAAAAGGGCGAGAGTAAAAACATATTTTTTAAACTTCATTACAAATTTCACAAATTTTTTTTTCCATTTAAAGCAATAATACAATTTTTTAATGAATATCATAGTTTATATCTTTTATTCATTTAAATAATATAAAGTTTATTTATTTAAATTTTCATTATTACAATCGAAAGGATTCAGATGTTGAATTATAAAGAACAACTTTTATTTATTTCATTAATACTAATTGTTCTTTATTCTATGTATTAACGAGTTTGAGTATGGTGACGTACGCAGGGACGTAGTTTCGGTTTCAGACAAATAAGACTGAATCTCCGTTATCAATAGATATTTACCAACCTCTCCGCACGACTAGGATGTGACACAAAGTCAATTTCTTAAGTGGAGTTTATCAGGTTTAAATTCAGAGTTTTCCTTCTCCTAGGTTGGTTACCTAGACAAGGTTAAAGAGCCAAGTCTGCCCTACTATTTACCCATAACTGGATGCATTCATTTTTATATTTTACGGTACAATTCCACTTGTTTTAGGAAATGTAAAATCTTGGATAGTCTTATTTTTATGAAAGGTTTTTTTCAAATTATTTGCTTGGTAGTATTTTGTTCGCACTAGATCAAAGTCTATACCCTCCAGCAGTATATGCTTTACTGTAAATCTCTCTTGGCATGTTGTGCATATTGGGGATTCTGTGCATTCTAGTAAAAGATGTGATGTAGGTGTGGCCTATGTGAAGGCGGGTAAGCACAACCTGTTCTCTTTTATAAGGAAAGACACCACTCATTCTAACAATAAACAATAAGAAGAAAGAATCCATGTTCCTGCAAGATGTAACTAAATGGACAGAATTTAAATTTCCAAACTGTAAAAGAAAGAAATTAGATGGTTTTTCATAAGAAAATAATTATTCAAATTTAATTTAATATTAATAATTAAGGTTAAAATGAGTTTTTATTTGACCATATGATCTTTAGGCACCACTTTTTGATCTCGATTAAGAAAGGATATGTTTTTCATTTACACTGTTAATATCCGGTTGTTTTAAGAGAAGATTTTTAGATTCTTTTAAAATTATAAAACTAACCCCTAACCCTAACTCCTAACACTAACCCTAACCCCTAACAAACAACCGAATATTGACGGTGTAAATGAAAAAGATGTCCTTTTTTAATCGAAATCAAAAAGGGGTGCCTAAAGGTTATATGGTCCTTTTTTTTTCAACATTAAAATAATCACATAACACTATCTATTATAACTAGGGTCGACAAGTCCATTTCCAGCAGCCGTCAACATTTTCTTAACTACATAGATGTGCATATTGCTATTCATCGCTTTCAATGCAACCCAGATAGAATTGAAGTGGTCATATTTTAATTACTTACATACGCCATTCCTTATTCTCGACCTTTTAATCTTGCTGTTAATGTTGAAAATCATCTGCTGTCTTGTATATACATCTGTCCTCTGTTGCTATGAGTTACCGCAAGAAAAGTAGAAAATGCATGTGGCTAGAAATGTTCGACTCCTTTCAATAAAAGTTTCTGCCAATTAATTTTAGGTTACGTTTAGAAATGGCCAATTATTAAAGATTTCTTTCTTTCTCATTCTTTCCAAGTAATTTCACTGCTGATGTCCCAATTATTCGACATTTTCATTGTGTTCTTACCATGGAATTATTTTCTTTTTCTCATAGGTTAAAGACAAGACATTTGCGCAATTTCTTCTTCTTCTTCTTTTCTTCTTCTTCTTCTTCTTCTTCTTATTATTATTATTATTATTATTATATTATTATTATTATTATTATGACAGTTTTTCACACCAGCGTTATTTGATGGTATTTCGCTGGAGTCTGAGTGACAACAAGACACCTCAGGTTTCCAGGTCTCTTTGGAGTATTCTAGCCGATTGCAGCAATACAGTTGTCTGGATGGTCTCCTATTATTACTATTATTATTATTATTATTAGTAGTAGTAGTAGTAGTAGTAGTAGTAGTAGTAGTTTTTTCCACCAGCGTTAGCTGATGGTGTTTCATTGGAGTTTGAGTGTCAACACGTCTCGTCAGGTCTCTAGGACTCTCCTGAGTATTCCATATAATTTCAATAGTGCCATTTTCTGTCTCAATTCTTCCTCTCATTTCCGGTTTCTCTAATCTTTTTTCTAAACTATTAGCGACCGTTCCTAGTATTCCAACTACTATTGTGATCACTTTCAATTCACTTGCGTGGACTAGGTATTTGTCTATCATTTAGTTTTCTTTCATCTTCACCCTGTGATCTGTGGGGACTGCAAAATTATTATTATTATTAGTAGTAGTAGTAGTAGTAGTAGTGTGGTAGAATACTTATTGTTTTAGGAAATAGAAAAAGCGACACGAGCCACAATTTAAATGTATAGACTCGTCGTGACGCCGTGGATTCAATCAACCAATCAACACTCTCGAAAACGTGATTAGTTAGCTATTCAATCACCGATCTTGTTCGTTTTCGATACAGACGAACGAATCAACAACCAAGTATTCCAAGGCTTAACACAAAGATTCTGCCTAACACCGAGGAACAATCAAGGACTCTGCTTAAACACAAGGATTCTTCACTAAGGAACAACCAAGGATTCTTCACCTTCTTCATCTTTTTCATCTTATTTTCTTCTTTGAAGATATTCAATTCTTATTCCTCCATCACCTTTGCAATATTTCTTTAAACAAGTGTACTTCCATTTTTTAAATAATGTACTTTTTATCACCGCACCAGCAAAAATCGAAATTTAAATAAAGAAATGATAATCTTTTTATATCATTTCAAATCAATTTCTCTTTTATCGTTGCTCTTTCCTGAAAGATTCCTATTTTCCCGCGTCTCCTTCTTGCCACCAAATTATTTTTCTTCTTTAAAAATAATTATCTTTCTTTTTCTTTTTCACGTATCAGACATAGCATTCTTTCAGTTAATGTAAAATTAAAATCTCTCCGCTTATCATTTTGCAATCATTCTCTTTTTTCTTCATCTTTTTCATTTATCTTCTTTCAAATCAAACTAAATCAAATCTTCTTCTTCTTCTTCTTCTTCTTCTTCTTCTTCTTCTTCTTCTTCTTCTTCTTCTTCTCTTCTTCTTCTTCTTCTTCTTCTTCTTCTTCTTCTTCTTCTTCTTCTTCTTCTTCTTCTTCTTCTTCTTCTTCTTCTTCTTCTTCTTCTTCTTCTTCTTCTTCTTCTTCTTCTTCTTCTTCTTCTTCTTCTTCTTCTTCTTCTTCTTCTTCTTCTTCTTCTTCTTCTTCTTCTTCTTCTTCTTCTTCTTCTTCTTCTTCTTCTTCTTCTTCTTCTTCTTCTTCTCCCGCCCCTATTCTTCTTCTTCTTTTTTAAATTTGACTTTGTTTTTCTTTTAATCTACGTTCCATCTTATTTTCTTTTCATTCCATCTTTATTTCCTTTTTTCCTCACTCCTCTTCCTCCTCCCTTTCCTTTCATCCTCCACCTTCCTCTACTTTTCTCGTCACCTTCTTCTCTTCATTCTAGTTCTTTGACAATAATTCCAAAGTCAACAATTACATGCACCACGGCAACTATTACTGTCAGCAAGAGAAAGAAAGGTAAAAAAAAAAAAATGGCTACCGAAAGGTATTATAAAAAAAATAAGCAGCACAAAAAAAGACAAAAAAAAAACTGCTATTAAAATGTATGAAATTAAAGCGAAGTTGTAATCAACATCGGAGGCAGATAATTTCTTGAACCATTTGCAGTGTAATTAGCGTTCCTCTTCAGTCGGTCGCCTCTGTCTCAGCTCCGATTAACACAAATGATTTTTATCACGTCATCATGGTTTTAATCGAACGTCCATTTGAAATTCACTTCTATCACGACAAATGAAAGTGATGGGTCACGAAACACTGTCTTCTAGATTAGGCTGACAGTTCACAACGCTGCAATCGACGTGTCAATTGACGATTGGTTGAATCCTACCTCGGGATGGGCTGCTGGCAAGTTGCTTCTCCTACTAATGATTCAATAATCAGATAATTAACTCTGAAACGTTGAGATAATTTAAGAATTCATATTAATTATAGTCCAATGTTGCAGTTGAAGTATTTTTTGATACATTCACTGGGTTGTGGATCTTAGTATGTGGCAATATTCGTACATGATACTGTATATGATACTGTTATTTTAATTTACCACACATATATGAACTCTTCCAACTATCTATAAATAGCAGCAGGTAATGCTCTTAAGCGAGAATCAATATTACAGCGGTATGCTCATATAGTTGATAGACCGCCTCGTGAGCAACCTTCTCATTTGTATATGTTTGTACTACTGTTCTTTGTTAATATATTTGTTTAACTCATTTCTCCTCTTCTGTCTTTATTCTGGTCCCTAACCAGACTACAACAGATACACACTAGTTTCTCAGGTAGATGCTTTGCGAAGAGCTTTTAATACTTTTGTCGCAATTAGAAAAGCGCAGACGAGGCTTAGAATACGCTGAATGAATCCCCAGCTGAATATTTTTCAGACGTCTTTATTTATCCCAACCATCACGTGCGGAACTAATAGCCATCTTGGAAAAGCACATCTGTCTCCTCAAAAACTCACACTATCACTCTCTTTCTAAGTTCACCTCCCGCTCCCACGAACTGAACTGACCAATCAGAGAACAACCAACAGGGTCAGCAAAAGGCCGAGAACTGTAAATTTAGAATTACCGTTATTTTCTACTCGGATAGGAAAGGCAAGCAATTAATTTGTACGAACAATGCACATGGGAAATTCAATATGGATAATCTGTAACAACCAGGCACTATAATATATATGTCCTAACGCTAATTGCACATAAACTTCCATCTACCAAAAATGGTTAGAAAACATTACTATTTCTTTTATAGTTTTCATAACGAAGTGCAATAGATCATATACCGATGTTGGAGACGAATTGTTTCTATTCTGTTCTACGAACAGAACTAGGAAATATGTTCTGTTCGCTCTACGGGTGAGGACTGAAACAGATAATTACTATCTCTTTGAAGACCGAGGACAATAGAGAATTAGCAAGTGATCAACAGATAAATGATGTGGGAAGTCACGCCCAATGTCCAGGCGAAGATAATTATGTTGTCTCCCGACAAACGCTTGTTTTGGGTTTGACACTAAACTCCATCTCATAGTAAGTGCCCATTTCTGGAAATTTGCGGCATGTGGAGTGCTTCTTCATTCTCATTACTCCCAGGTCCACTCTGACCCAGAGTTTTGGCACCTGTCAGGATCCGATTTATGGATCAGATAGATTAGTTTGATAAATATTAGTATTCGATTGGGCCATGTGCAAAAATATCTTAAGAAGAAACTACCGAAGAAATGTAAATATGAACGTACAATGGACGCGATTCCCTAACCCCTGGGCATAAAATATAACTAGACGTGTTGACATGCTGTTAAAATCAATCAATTAATCAATAATAAAAAAAAATCAATGGATATTTACTGTAGAACACGTTGATTATTAGGTATTATTTCTTTGAATTATTTCTATGAGATTTGCTAATTTGTATTGTTTGGATTATTTGGAATATTGTCCTCATCTTTATTGTTATATGTACAACGTTTCGGCAAATGTACCCTCCGACCTCCCCGGATATTACTTGTCGGACTAGGGAACCTCTCGAACTTGGGAACCTTCACTTCGAACTTGGTAACCTTCTTGTCAAACTCGGTAGCCTTCATATCGAGAGCCTTCAAGTCCGACAAGATATACCTGAAGAAGGCCAGAGGGCACATCGACCGAAACGTTGGGCATATAGCAATAAAGATCAGGACAATACTCCGAATAATTCAAACAATACATTCGTATTATTTATTACTAAATCAATTATCATATCATTTAAATGCAATGGTGAGGTTCAGTAGAATGGATCCCCAGTGGCAACATATGCTAGGAGTGCACACTCGAAAAATCTCATCCTTTTTAAACTTTTAGGAAATTGCTTTTTTTTTTGACAAACAAATTTAATAATTAATCAGCTCTGTGCGGATACAGGATGCTGCATAGAGGACCTCCTGAGAAGATGTGATATGGACGGATGGAAGAGATTTTCATGGAAATCAGTGCTAACAGCGCTGCATGATATATATATATATATATATATATATATATATATATATATATATATATACGAGACAAAACCTGATCCGTTGGATCACCCATTGAGCTCTGGGTAGATTAGGAAGATTAGGAAAAAGTGAGTTTGGAAAGCGAATTAAATTGAAAAAAAGATGAATACGACCAGAGAAAACATTAAAATCATTTGGTAAGATTTCTAAGAAAGGGAATGTTTTACCTAATTTAAGATACGGGTTATTGCTTTAACATATAAATACATTTCACATTCTCCCATCTCTGTCTCTTATCTGTCTGTCTGTCTGTCTGTCTGTCTCTCTCTCTCTCTCTCTACTCATCCAGAGAAACTAACATATTATAACGCGGAGGAAATCAAGAGATATAAAGAGAAGTGGAAAGTGATAGGAATAATTTAAAGTAAATGACCGGTCAGTTTTTTACTTAATTGCAAATTACGACTAATTAGAACCAATTCAAATGGTTTTTTCAAACATAATTCAATCCTAAAAGTAAGGAATAATTTAGTATAACTTTCGCGTAATTAAACCTAACTGTAATAAAGCCTATAGGAGGCAAAAATTGATTCGCTTAGCTTTAGCATTATATATATATATATATATATTATATATATATATATATATATAAACAACTAAATAAAAATGTATATAAGAACACGATTACCGAAACTACGTGACTAAAATTTACCCTAGACGGGTTGACATGCCGTTAAAATGAACGAATCAATCAAAGACTTGTACAATAATTATAATTAATGAAAATAGAAACGTTGATATTTGAAAAACGTAAAGTAACTTTTCTCCTTCTTTGTATCTAGTTTTCTAACTATTTGACAGCTAATTAACCACAACACTTAAATGTGTATTTAAACTCGAAAACAAACTGCTAACTGCTTTCGAATTTATGAAAAATAGATTGAGTATAAAAATTAAATAGATACATTCACAATTTTAAAAAAAGGTTTATGTGGATAAGAATAAGAAAGAAATAGAAGAAAAAGAAAGAAGAAAATAAGTAAGAACGATCGAGATGAAGAAAGAATGGAATAAATTGAAGAACGAATGAAATAGAAAAAGAAAGAAACCAATGTGAAACTATATTGGCCACGGTACCAAATGTGATACGTTCACATACCCACATTGGACATCGCTAATTCGTGAAAAGGATGGTTCTCAGATAGAAGTGTTCTTCAAGGATAGAGAGAGATATTAGAGAGAGAGAGAGAAGAGAGAGAGAGAGAGAGAGAGAAAGAGAGAAGAGAGATATTAAAGACTTACTTCGTGAGGGGATCTTACTTGCTCTTGCTGATCCTTTTACCATCTCCCCGGCTGCCTATCTTGTTGTCTAGTTGTATTGACTTCTAACTAAGGGAGTTAAGTTCTTCTAAGGGCTTCTGTTGAACTTTGCTTGTTTAAATTAAATAAATTAATAAAACATCTTTTTGTTACTTGATCATTTTTTATTTATTTTATCTTTATGCCCATTATCACTGCCTCAGCTCGTCTGAAATCTGTGACGGCCCGGCTGAATCTCCAAACTCTCACCTCACACTCTTCCTTTCTTCCCTTCGCCACGTATCATTCCTTGTCCAATCAAAAACTATGCCACGCGTCTTTGCTGACATCAACATTCAAATTTTTTTCTTACTGATCACACCACCACTCAAACTTTTCCCTAACTAATCACTCAAACCACCATTATGGTTCCACGTTATGACCATTGTGTCACACAAATATGTAACCATGTCTCAGCTTATTCAGGCGATGAACTTTCGCTACTCTTGATTTATGAGCCTTTTGATGACCTGATCAGAAAAAGTTGATGAAATCCCAATTAAAATAAGACGCATTTTCATCTAACAGACAGAAGTCAGACGGTCAACCAAAGCGTTCAGGTTCACCAGAGCCCAGACGGAGACAATTATCAGCTCATCTCCCTACCTAAGGTTGTTGCTGATAATATAACGATATTCATTATATTTTGTCGTCAGAGGTAATTTCTTCACAACGTGTTTTCTAGTAGAAAACAGTCATTTCATCTGATTCAGTGTCCAGCTGTTGGATATTAGAGATGTGCTATTGTACACGACTTATATGTATAGACAAAACAGCGATGATTGAATCGGCCAATCAAAACGCCCTGATATGTATTTAATTTTCTATTTAAAGGCGTTGATAAATTGGCCAAAACTACTCGGTGGAACACAGACCAGCACAAGAGGATTATACAACTCTCTACTTCAAGACAGGATAAACTCTGATAATTATACAACTCTCTACTTCAGGATAGGATAAAATCTGATGCAGCTCAAGACGGGTCAGCGGACAAGGATTAAAACTGATACTGCATCTTTCTACTTCAAGAAAGTATCGTAATACCAGCCACATGATCTATAAACCTACCAGACGCTGGTCTAAGCCACAACGCTATAGCGAGCGTTAAGAGGACGAACCACACTAACTGTAAGATGGCGAGATCGCCTGACAGTGCTACTTAATTGATTTGACTCCATGGTCTCACAATCACCGATGTTTGGTCTACCGGGAATAAAACAATCTTATTGTCAATTAAAAGATGAAATCCTCCTTTAAGGAAATCATTTTGTGTTCTAAGTTCTCTAAATTTTCAAGGCAACACCTGGTATAGGTACTCATATCAGAAGTATTTTAATAATTCCTTTTTACGCGGTGATAATTAACAGTTAAAGTAATTTCCAAAAATAAACACCTGATACATTCTAGACATGAATATTGCAGTGCAAGAAAAATGATAGCCAACAAATTGTGTAGCATTCTTAATTCTGTTTGTTATCTAATCCGGTGATGTTTAGTGAAGACATAATCCCGCTAAAAGTGCAAATGATCTGATGGATTTTCACTTGATAAAAGAATTATACACTTCCGTCTCCGCTAATTGATAAGCACAGTAAATAATTTGGGAGGAATTATGCAGGATTTTCCAGTTTTTTTTTCCAGTCTGAAATTTACAATTACAATCTGCCCAATCCTCCTGGTTTTCTGAAGGTTTTGTAGGTAATATAATGGAATATTTCTTAATTGTTTTTCAGATACTGATGGATTCCAATTCTTCTTCTTCTTCTTCTTCTTCTTCTTCTTCTTCTTCTTCTTCTTTCTTTCTTTCTTTCTTTCTTTCTTTTTTATCTACTCTCTTTCTTATTTCTTCTCTCTTTCTTGGTTTCCCTCTACCTCTGACGTTCTTCCTCTTCTTCTTCATTAGTTAATCTTTCTTCTATTGATTACTTTCTCCTTCCTCTACCTCACTCATGCCTCTTTCTTTCTTTCTTTCTTTATTTGATTTCTTTCTTCCTCCTCTACTTCTCCCTTTCTCCCGTTTCCTCTTCATTGTCTCTTCTTTTTTTTCTATTTTTGTCTTCTTCTTTCTCTATGTGTCTCCTTTGTCTTCCTATTCTTTCTTCTATCTCTTTCTTTCTTTCTTTCTTTTCTTCTTCTTCTTCTTCTTCTTCTTCTTCTCTTCTTCTTCTTTAATCAGTAAGCTTGCACCGACATGACACTGGGTATCATATTCTGAAGGAGGGGAATATTATACGCACCCTACAAGCGTGAAGCATTGGAAACCATGGAATGCAACAATAAGGAATAACCCAAAAGAGGATGCAACCTCAGAGGTCAACAGGTTTCACACTGCTTATTAAATTCTCAAGAATATTATACGCACCCTACAAGCATGAAGTATTGGAAACCCTAAGATCCAGCATGGTGGATCTAAAGAGGATTAATCTATATGCTGCGTGGATGATCCTCGTACATCAACCGCATAGATTAAGCAGTTCAGGCAGGAAATTAAAGCTACAATGGTGATAAGAACGAATATCTACAGTGGCTGACTTCTGATTTAGATCGCAAAATTAAAACGGAAAGTTTTTTGGTGGTCCCCAATGACAGTTTAACTACAGTCTATGAATTAACATTTTGCGAATTGGGTTACGGTTTTAGGGCATTAAGGTTGTTTTTAATTACGTATTGCTTAAAGAAAATAAACAAAAAAAACCAAATTACTATACATTTAATTAACCATTGAAATTAATTATTGAATCTATTATTGAAACAGTTGTTTGTGTTAGTATTGCAATGTATAATTTCAATTAAACTTAGTTTTAAAAAATATTTTTCAATATTAAATGTATAGTAATTTTGGGTTTTTTGTTGTTTATTTTCTTAAGCAATAATTAATTCATAGACTGTAGTTAAATTGTCATTGGGTACCACCAAAAAGCTTTCCATTTTAATTTTCCGACCTAAATCAGAAGTCATCTACAGAATAATGACCATGACTAGAAATCTAACCAAAATGTGCAAACCACATAACCGTTCACATTGATCAGCAATGGGTGCTTTCTGCTAAGATTGGCCGTGGTGACGGCCCGTTATGCTTAAGGACGGAATCTTGGTTTTTGAGCAGTCCATGATTTGCAGCACTCCACTTTGGTCCTTACTTAGGCTAGACGGGCTGGGGGAGATGTCCCCTTTGATCAATTGGTTGGCCATGTCAAGCCCCAGCACCTATATGATTGTCCCGACCTAGCTGCACATATAGCAAATCTTCCACTCTTTATACCATATATGTGCTAGAAGGGGATATCCTGTCTATGACGTTAAACTGCATCTAATGGTGAAGTTTCAATTTTGAAGCAGTTTGGAGTACCCCTTCATTGCCATTACTCCAAGTTCTACGCTGAACCGGAGTGGTAGTATCTGTTAGTATCTTATCTATGGGCTAAATAGAAAAAGGAGTGTTTAAAAATGTGTGTAAAATGTTGAGTTTAAAAAAATAATTTGTCCATACCATCAAAAATGAATAAAACTGTTACGTTTTTATGGGCCATCCTTTAGCCTTCAAGCAAGAGCGCTTGACCAGCTGTAAAGAATTGTAAGTTCCTTCGTCAATGATTGTTAATGAACTATGAAAGTATCAATGTTTAAGTAATCAATCTGGTCAGGTTTATGGCTGTTATTGGCAAAAGAATAAACCATGTGACCTCGATCAGTCTATATATTTAAGTGGTATATTGCAGGGCACCACATGTGGTGTAATGGTTAGCAAGCTAGATCAGCAAACCATTGTTAGTGAGTTCGATTCTCACTGGGCGCCCCATACTTCTGGCCTTGTGCCACATCTAAGATAAGCTTAGTAAATAACTATATCACAAATTATTCAACAAAAACAAAATGTATTCGGCATATAATAACCCAACAAGGATTGGCATGCCGTAAAACCCAACAAACCAATAATAACAAATTTCCAATATTTCTCTGTGTAATGTAATGGTTAGTGTGTTTGAAATAAATTTCTGAAACCGCCTTTTATTTTAGTCATTCTGTGGAAGGTTATTGACCGCTTCTTTATACAACTTTCTCTTGCTTCTTCTTTTTATGTTTATTAATACTTTGGTGTAACATAATATGATTTGTTGGATAGTGCTTGTTTTCTTTGCATTTTATTCAACCAGAGACAACAGCTTCAAATTTTCACAATGTTTTTTTTCTTCTAAATTTAGTTCCCAGTAGAATAGATAGCATTATTTATATTTTTCATCGCTTGAGGGAAACTCCATCAGCATATCACCATATTTTTACGCCGTTGGACTATTCATAGGAGGGCAGTGTTGGTCAGGTGTTAATATACGTATATGTGGTTACAGTGCGGTGTGTGTTGTAGCAATTGGTCTTCATATGGATTAACTGCGGCAACACTAGGTTTGTTGCATACTTCCATTAACACAAACACACACACACACCCACACACTCACACATACATACATTCATGCACACCCATATATATATATATATATATATATATATATTATATATATATATATATATATATATATATATTCAAACATATTGGATTGAACTGAGCAGACATTTTTGGTCAGCAAATTTTGTTCTTAATCCTTTCTAGGCACAGAATAGATGATATAATATCAGGTCGAAATTGGCTGTTTTATTCACTATAACTTATTTGTTCCCAAGTACTTCCAACCCCTTCATGTAATATCTATAGAAAAAAGACGGTGTGGGATCGATTTTTTCTATATGTGCAATCTTGAAAATAACATATTCAATAGCATTAAAAAAACAAATCTATGTGAGATATGTTGATAGCATACTGATTCTCACTAAGAATGCTAAAGAAATAAACATACTACAAGACACATTCCAAGAAAACCAGTTCTTAACTTTACCCAAAAAATAAACAAAAACAATAAAATCCGTTTATTAGATACTCTTATTGATACTACTAATAATAACTTCACAACTTATATCTATAAAAACCCACAAATAACAAGTCCTGTACCCTTAACTTTAAAAGTGAATGCCCCTTCCGATATAAAAAAAAGGAATCATTAATAACCTAATATCCCGAGCAAAATTTTCCTCCCCCAAAATAATATTTCATAAACAATTACAAAATATCAAACAAACGCTCATTAACAATGGGTTCCCTAACTACTCTGCATCAAGTAATCACGCAGAGCTGATCGATGTAAATTTTTACTGGCCGACCCACACTGGTGTATGCCTGTATATTTTCCCATAGGAGTACGTCCCTTATGAGCTCCAGCAGTATTTAACCCGTCTTGTCCGTCTTACCCGGGTGGTTTGTGTGATACGAGGCAGGTAGCCGTACAGCTGCTCTTTTGCAGGGTGCAGCACCTTGTACAGCTACCACCTAGCTTTTTCTCCAAGCATTATTTTAAAATCTAAGTGTTGAAGTCATACGGTAGCACCACATGGCCACTGGTTTGAGGAATTCTTGCTTTATCTTATATACGAGAGTCATTCAATAAAGAAACTAAATATTTTCTCAAGGTTAAGAAATAGGAATAATTGTTTATAGTTTTAACTTTTTCAGGGAAATCAATAGTACACAAAAATTAGTTTACATCAAATTCACAAGACACGCCAAATAATTTTCTTATGGTTGGGACGTAGGTCACTGACCCAGTCATTTCTATTCGGTCTATTCAATTTTTTTATGTGTTTGACTCTGCCACCACCATGATACACTTGTTGAGATAAATTAGGCAAAAATTGTTGAAAGGTAACACGTAATTGATATTGTAAGTTAAAACTTGCATCGTGTTAGAAGAGTTACATGATAGTCACAGAAACCGATTCTCGACTTCTTTTGTCTCTGTTCTTTGAACAGTATCCCAAACCGTACCAGAGAATGATAATGTCATGTGGCTATATTACTTTCCCTCAACAAGTAACCTTTTTTACCTTTGTGTGACCTTGCTGCATACTAAGTAATAATATGTGTATATTTCTTACTGTTGGGACACGTTTGTATATTCTTCCTTGTTAATCTTGTTAATCTTGTCTTAGAAGATGCCAACCTGACCTTATTAACAAACCATTGCGCCTGGAACTCGTTTTTACAGGATAGTCAATGAGCTTCAACTTCAAGGATTGTATTTTTGATTTAGGTTTGTGATGGCAAACCCATTTTTGAAACTATTTTGGAAAAACTTTTTGACTAAAATATGTACATTCCTCTCTAAGTTTCCTATGGTTTGCACTTCTTATTGCAAATCTCGGAACACTCTTCTTGTTATTATTATTCTTTTTTTGTTTTTTATTTGATTTATTTGCTTTATATAATGTTTCCTTCTTTATTAATTTGTTTTCTTCTTTAACCATTTTTCAAATTAATTTTTAATGTATCATTATTTTATATGATTTACTTCGCTTTTTTATGAAAAAAGGTGTAAGAGTTTTTTTTTTATTTACCCCCCCCCCCTCAGTCAAAAATAGGTTGTGACTTCTATTGAACTTTGGTCTTTGCTAGTCTCCAGCTGTTTTCCTTTATAAGAATGACGCCCACTCGGTCGTTGTACAAAATAAAGACAGACAGAACATTTCGTATATATATATATATATATATATATATATATATATATATATATATATATATATATATATGAAAATAAAATGGAAATTAATCCGACAGTGTGAATATGATAAAATGAAAAAAACAAAGGATGTTTACAACTGCATGGGCTCATCAGGAGAGAGTGTGCAAACCGTTTCGGGGCCTATCTCTCGACGGTTTATATATATATAAATATATATATATATATATAAATATATATAAATATATACGACGGTATATATATATATATATATATATATATATATATATATATATATATATATATATATATATATATATATATATATATATATATATATATATATATATATATATATATATATATATATTATATATATCAAAGTGTTTAATGATGTGTTGCAGTGCACTGTGTTAGAAATCAAAAATAATAAGATTAGTTAAATCTACGCCGTTTTGAGTTTTCAGAAAATGGAAACTTTGAATTTACTTCAAAACTTTTAATTTTCACTTCAGACACATTCACGAAAATTAATGTTTGATCTTGTGTGTATTCTACTTAACGCTTTTGTTTTTCTTTCGAATATCTGATAAATGGAAAGATCTTTGAAACATTTACGATGGGAAATAATTGAATAAATCTTTGTGTCTCTGATTTATTTTTCTAAATGTTTATGCACTATTTCTATTCATTCTACTCTATCTATGATGACGTCATTTCTCTCAAAACGAAAACCATTTTCATAAATATGAAAGAAATACTTCCATTTTGATCTATTCAAATAAATACAAAAAACTTTTATATAAACAAAAGACGAATATATATAACTTTGCTTATAAACTCAATAAGAACTATGATAGATTGAGGGTCTTCGATATCATTTCAGATAGTGGGTTGGTTGGTTGGTTGGTTGGTTTGGATTTACGGCATGTCAACCCATTGGGTCATTTTATGCCGAAGACGTTTTTGTTTTATTCATTTTTAAATGCGTTTTTCTATTAATCCCATAGACGCGACTCTAACAGGTACTATCTCTCTGAGTCAGAGTGGACCATGGATCTATTGTGATGAAGGGGTGCTACACATTTCCCAGAGCTCCAGAACTGGAACTTTACCATCAGATAAAGTTTAACGTCATAACCAGGGCAGGATTCAATCAATTACCGAAAAGGAAGTGTATCATTCTTTTATCAAGTCAAAATCCATCAGACAATTTGCACTTTTAGTTGGATTATATCTTAACTAAACAATGCCGGATTAGATAACAAACAGACGGAGGAACTCTACACAATTTGTTGGCTATCATTTTTCTTGCACTGTAATATTAATGTCTATAATGTATCAGGTGTTTATTTTTGGAATTAACTTTATCTGGTAATTATCACCACGTAAACAAAAGTATTAGAAATACTTCTGATATATGAATACCTATACCAGGTGTTGCCTAGAAACTTTAGAGAACTTAGAACACAAAATGATTTCCTTAAAGAAGGATTTTTAATATATAATGATATTCTTTCATTGCCTTTCTTCTTCTTCTTCTTCTTCTTCTTCTTCTTCTTATTATTATTATTATTATTATTATTATTATTATTATTATTATTATTATTATTATTATTATTATTATTATTATTTACTCCTTTTGAGTTTTCACATCAGCGTTAGCTGATGGTCTTTCACTGGAGTCTGAGTGACAGCAAGTCTCCTCTGGTCTCCAGGACTCTTCTGAATATTCTGGCTGATTGCAACAGTGCAGTGTTCTGGATGGTATTAATCCTTCCTCTGATTTCCAGACTTTCCAAACCCTTTTCCCATCATTTTGATACCGTTCCAAGTACACCAACTACAATTGGTATCACTTTGACTTTCATATTCCATAATTTTTTCAGTTCTCTGGCAAGGTCCAGGTATTTGTACATTTTTTCATTTTACTTCAGTTTCACCCTGTGATCTGCTGGAACTGCAAAATCCACCAGTTGACAAGTTCTTTCTTTTTTGTTAATCAGCACTAGGTCTGGTCTTCTTGCTGGGATAAGGTGATCCGTTTTTATTTCAAAATCCCAGAGAATTTTATGCATTTCGTTCTCAAGAACAGATTCTGGTTTATGCATATACCATTTTGTTGTATGGTCAAAACTTAATTTTTTGCATTATTCCCAGTGGATCACCTTCCCAATCCAGTCGTGTCTAGTTTTGTATTCCCGCTGTGCTAGTTTGCTACATTCGGATAGTACATGGTTTACAGTCTCATCTCTATTATTTCACTACTTGTGAGTTTTTCACACCAGCATTAGCTACTCAGCCTTGTGAGTAAGGTTAACGAATATATATATATATATATATATATATATATATATATATATATGAGAGAGAAAGGGGAGAGAGAAAGAGAGAGAGAGAGAGATAATGACACTGTAATTTATATATGAGTAGATTAATAATTTTTCCTTTTCCTCGCTGTCATATCTTTTTTATATCTTTTGTCGATCTTCTTTTTCTTTTTGCTTCACAGTTCATTTCGCAAATCTATATTCTTTCTTTCGATCCCCAAGATAAATATAACTTTGTTGTCATTAGTGGTGCATTAAAGGTCTGGAGTCAATCCAATTTTTATGTTTTATTTATTTTATTATTTTTTAAAAGCGAAAACGCGCTCACATACAGAAAGAGTGAGCAAGTAAAAAAAAAAAGAAAGACAGAAAGAAAGAAGGAAATAAGGAAAGAAAGAAAGGAGACGATGACCTCAGGTCTATTTAGATGTCAATAGAAAGACTAAGATATAGCAGAGAGAAGGGGTAGGCGGAAAGAGAGAGAGAGAGCGAGGTAAGATGGTAAAAGATGTTTGCCTATAAAATCTCGTCCTAATAGTCAATCGATCACGTGATTAAACGATAGTTCAATGAATTCGACAACCATGATCATTGATTTCGATGGCATGGGAAATTGCTGAGATGGAACAGGTGACATTTTTTTTTCACTTTTCTTTTCTTAGGAAAACTGATCTCTCCCGTCTGGCTTAATAAGTCAATGAACTACAAATCAAAATTTAATTCAACCAGAGTGCAATAATCTTATAATAATGGAGATTGTGTGTTTATTTTGTTTGTAACCGAGACTATATTACTACTCAAGTCCCAATTCCGTTATTTATTTTCATCACATTCACAAGGATTTTAATTTACATACTTAATAACATGCAATTGTATTTATATATAAAACAAAATAGCGGTTTGCAGTGTGAACGGGAAAGCTAATTTGCATATTGATATTAAAAAATTGATTTTAATAAATATGTGCTTGGTATTATTTGTTTTGTAAATGTTTGGTTTTATCTTAATGGATATCAGCAAAAATTTCGGGGATAAATCAGAACTGGGTTGGAAAGGTGATCCACTGGAAATTATGCAAAAAACTAAAATTGGGCAATCAAACATGTATTAAACGAATTCAGCCAACAAACACAACGAGAATACAAGGGTAGGAACGACTGGGTTGGAAAGGTGTGTTAAGTTTTTAAGGGCCATAATTGGCCAGTTGATTCTTGGTAGAGAGGTCCTCCGATTTGGATCCTTTGGTAATCCTCTCAGGTAGAGATTCCTTGGTTCATTCGTCGATCATTACGGGTAGACTGAGAAAGAATCAGCGATTAAGTAATATATCAGCCACGCAGTATGACCAATGATTGGCTAAGGAATAGACCATATGATCTCGCCTAGTCGATAAATATAAGCGGGGAACTAGCACACACCTTATATAAGTAAAAAATCCCAAAAAGGTGATCCACTGGGAATTGTGCAAGAAACTGAATTTTGACCCTACAAAAAATTGTATATGCATAACACAGAATCTGGTCTTGAGAATGAAATACATAAAATTTCCGGGGACTTTAAGATATTGATCATCATATGCCATCCAGAAGATCAGACCTAGTATTGATTAATAAGAAAAAATGAACTTGTCAACTGGTATAAAGTGTGGTCCCAGCAGATCCCTGCGTGGAGATAAAAGAAAACGAAAAGACAGTCAAACACCTGGATTTTGCTAGAGAATTTTTAAAAAACTGTGGAATATGCAGGTGAGAGTGACACCAATTGTAGTTCGTGCACTTGCAATGGTCCCCAAACGTTTAGAAAACAGACTGGAAATCAGAGGAAGAATTGAAACCATCCAGACTACAGCATTCTTGAAATCGGCGGGAATACTTAGAAGAATGTTGGAGACCTGAGGTTGTCACTCAGACGCTCGAGTGAAAACTCACAAGGGATTAAATAACAGAATAAAGACCGTGCTGCCGGCAGCTGTAGTGAGATTGACTAGAATACTGAGGAGAGTTCAGGATGGTTGGAAAGACGTGAAAGCAATCAGACCAAGTGATAATTAGAAAAGAATTTGTTATTTAGAAGATTTGGCTGTCTAAGAAAAAAAAGAACATGAGGATGACGCTGATAACAATTGTAGTTGGTGCCCTTGGAACGGTCACTAAAGATTTGGGCAAAAGACTGGAACAATGGATATCAGAGGGAAAATCAAGACCATCTAGGCAACAACATAGTTAAGATTGGCTAGAATACTCAGAAGAGTCCTGGAAATCTGAGTTGAATTTCTGCCCCGCAGACTCCCATGAAACTCTACCAGTTAGGAAAAATTCACAAGGAGTTATATAATGATAATAATCGTGTTTTAATCAATACATGAAAAGCCAAGTAAGATGAGAAACAGAAAAGTAGAAAATGCAGACTGCGTGAATATGCAAATATACTGCAGTCATATCATGAGTGAATACAGCAAGTCAGTGTAAAAGAGAGATTAAAAAGATGCATGGCTGAGTGAAAACTGCCATCAAACGACTAATATTTGGCCAGAGAAAATCATTATATATATATATATATATATATATATATATAATATATACACCACATATTTTATATATATATCTATATATATATATGCATATATATAGCAAACATTATATATTTATATAATACATACATACATTCATATATATATATATATATATATATATATATATATATATATATACCAAACAGAATATGTCTTATAAAATATAAGAAATATAAGATTCTATTAGATGTTGAGATTCAAACAAATCATTCTGTCTAGGCAAAGTGACCAGATCTTATATTAAACAAGACAAACATCAGAGAGCGAAGATCGATGTTTGAATCGAACACAGACTAAAAATCAACGAAAGTGATACGCTGAGAAAATATTTCTATCTCGAAAATAAACTTGGGAATCGTGAAACATGAAGTAACACATGTGATGAAATAGGGGAGGGAGGGGGGCTTGATAAGATAGAGACGTTTCGCCGAAATCTGATTCATACAAAAATATTCTTATGTTGGTTAATGTCTGTTAATAAGAACTGTGTTTGTAGATATTCACCCAACCCGTAGAGTGTAACAAAAGATTACAAGTACGATGCATCCAGTTAGGTTTGAACTCGCTATTAAGTAGTAGTGGATCTGTGAGACTAGCTTGGTAACAATTACACCACGGTGGGACCCGTTAATGGTTGTAACTGAATAATAATAAGACTTCCTAATAATACCCTCAATGTTAGCGAAAGTAATGTTAGAGAGTGATCTTTGATAGAATGTGTTCAGTGTACAGTGTCGAAATCAGTCAATAATTCATACAAATTAACTGAGACGAAGATTAGTTAGTGAGAGTGAATAGTAGTAACGGTAGTGTAAAAATAATTGGATGATTTTGGTCACCTTTTTACCAATCGACTAAGAACCACAAGGTTGTGGGTTCGATACCGGCCCTCACCTAATCAGCGAATGAGTAGCATAGGGATCTTTGCGGTCAAGTGAGGAGCTGATGGTAGATGAGTCGCTCTGCCTCAGACGCCAAAAAGAATCTAATCGGTCTATGAATATAAAGCAAATCCTCATTATTTTGGTTCGAAAAGCAAGCTCCGGTGATAGTGAATGTGTATATATATATATTTATTCCTGTTTCAACGCCCTCAAAGACGGAGAATAAAACTACGAAAGATCCTAACACTAAAAAATCGAGTTGTTCGTTGCGTACTGTTCTCCCCAATCGACACAGCCGTTCACCGCTGAGCCGACTACAAATATTCATCCATGTGACAGCGCCACTGACAGTAAATTAGTGATAACTCTACATTTGACCAGTCGCATATTCCCTGCTGTTTGTAGTGTCTCGTGCTGCAGTTAAGATAAAAAAGCCTCAATTTTTAATATTGATTATCCCCCTTCTCAATATAAAGAATATTTGCCATCTCCATTCATTGTATAATTCTTATTGTTAACATTCTTATGTATTTACCAACCCGTGCACACGAGTTCGATTTAACATAAGGTCATTTTTAAGCGGCCTTTAGAAGGTTTGAATTTAGTTTTCCTTCTCCTATAACAGTTGACATACAAAGGATTGTAGATAATGTGGAGGATTAACTGCTGCCAGTGCAACAAATCCCCCTCTCCACACTGCCGCTGTGATCCAAAGGAAAGTTAAGGTACCAATGCGGTTTGGCAACGGTAGTGTCGCAGGAGTTGATGGGTAATACTGGATTTCAGCATCACATCACCTTAGGGACTTCGGCTCCCGATTTGTTTTCGGGGTTTACATCCCTAGCCTTTCCTTGAAGTCAGCAGAGGTTTTGTGTCAGATTTTTCCTTGACTGATGGGTTGCCGACCAAGGCTAAGAAGCCCCTTTTAAACCATTTAGGGATTTATGCGCGTAGTAAGTACCCCAAAACTTACTACTATTAGAGTTCCTGTGGAATGAAATAAGATTAGGGAAACAGTATATTTTGAGTTTGTGTGTCAGATAAACAACAGTACCTTCAGATTTTTTTTCAAGAAAATGTTTACTATATAGGTTAAATACCCAGTAACAGGATGGAGAGAGCAACTTTTTAAAGCTGTAACAACAGTAGCAAGTGCTTCTAAAAACGAATATCACAGTCTCCAAATATGCGATTCGTTTTCTTGCATCAACATGCACTGACTTGCCATCCAATCTAAAATTCCCTGTGTCGTTATTGCTATACGTGGCATAGAAATGCCGAGAATAAGATGTTTGGAACAACACAGAGAATTTTCCTTCGCCATTCCACACCCTTCTTTGTGTACGCGGCGATTTTAAATAGTTTTCTTTTTGTCTGACGTGCTTATCTCCCTTTCCTTCTCACCTGCCACTGTTTTGCCTTAACCGAATTAAACTGAAGCCAGCACACAATCATGCGTGTCTTATTTTCAAACAGTTCGAGGATATTAGAAGTTCTTAGTTTACTTTAGCTATTTTGTACCGAGACATTTGGGTCCCGGAAAGCCTCGGCTACACGGAGGCGTGAAAGCTCAAAAGTTGAACGAAGAACGAAATGTCTCAAAAGACAGAAGAAAGTAGGCGTGAGGTATATATATATATATATATATATATATATAGAGAGAGAGAGAGAGAGAGAGAGAGACGGGAGGGGAGAGAGACAGACAGACAGACACAGATAGACAGACGGACAGAGAAATGAAAGGGAAGAAAGAGCGACAGGGGGAAACAGGGTAAAATGATAGGAGGAGAGAGAAAGGATATATATATATATATATATATATATATATATATATATATTATCCAATGGGTCACGTTTTGTATAGTATATATATGTATAGACAGACAGACAGACAGGGAGACAGAGAAAGGACTGGAGGAAGAGAGTGAGAAAGCATAGAGAGAGAGAAGGGGGGAAGGATAGTGGACAGAAAAAAAGGATAAGGAGTGAGAGAGAGAAAGGTTAGAGGGAGAGATTGCAAGGATAGAGAGAAAATGAGAGAGAGAGAAAGAAAATGATATTTAAAAAAAAAGGATTGAGAGAGAATGTATAGAAGAGAGAAGAAGAGAGGAAAAGGTAAGGGAGAGAGAGAGAGACAGAGGGAGGGGGGAGAAGATGAAACGAGATCCGTAACAAGTAAGAAATCTTATTCAGAAAGTAAAAGAAATAAACAGAAAATCACTTGAATGAATAAAAAATGTATTTTAAAGAATAATTTGGTCACTCAACTATTGAACCGGAACACCGATTTTCCGACTTGAAATCTTGTTTTCTTTTGGTGGGAGGTTGAAGGAGGCAGTAAGTTTTCTTAATCGAAAACGAAATAATTAGGTGACATTCTGGAAAAAATATGCTCGTCTATTGCTTCAAGGAAAAACTATGAGAACGAAAGAAGGGAAAAAAGAAATGTTGGAAATATTAAGAACGAATGACCGAAAATAAAATGAAAAAAAGAGAATTTGTCAACAGGGTCAAATCTCAAAATATTTCATACAAGAAATCACCCTGATTTTATTACTTTAATTTTAGGAATTACTGCCAATAGTTTGGCTCTTCAAAGGGATAAAATATTAACATTTGAGACACACACACACACACACACACACACATATATATATATATATATATATATATATATATATATATATATTTAGGCCTGACTTTTAAAAAATGTCTGTTATATATATATATATATATATATATATATATATATATATATATAATTAAGGTAGCGTTTCTCTCCTATAGGATCTTCAGACTAAATGAAATGTCAGAGCACTGTTTTACAGCATATCAACCTCGGAGGGTCACTTAATGCCGGCAAAGTTTTTGAAAGATTCGTTGCGATAGTTTGGAAGAACATTATGTAACCCATAGATGGGACCTTAACATGTACTACCACTGCGGGTCAGAGGATATTTTTTATTCGTCCTCATTTCATAGCTGAGGTGCGAGGAGACCACTGTTTCCGTGAATGGGAAACTGTAATGGGCATAGCCGATCCCCCCCCCCGACTTAACCGACAAAGATTCCCCTGTGCCGTGCATGAATTCTCGAACGGCAAGAGGTGTAACTTAAATAACGACTAGGCAAACTGTAAAAAAGCAGTTAGTTGTTAACATGGAAGCAGAATGAATTAGGCGATGGGAGGCGTGACAGTGTCGACGACGGGGAAAATAGTGTATATTGTTCGTTTATCCAAAGATTTGAACCAGCAAGTCCGAGAATTCGAGAAATAAACGGTGTTTACTGAGTCTGTACCCTGTTAGAAGATTGTCCCAAAGTTTTTGTGCGTTGGCTTTTCTTCAGAAACAAAACAAAATGTACAACAAAAGCTGCTTTCAACTAGAACAAGGAATCAATTTGTGTCAATGATTCATTCTCACCTACTTGGCGCTCGTAGTGTTGTGGTTATCGTCGTAGAAAAAAATAGACAAGTTAAAATCCTGAACGAGGCTGGTTGCATTTCACAGAAAAAATATATGAATCTAAACATTCACCCTCCAGCTATGGGTAATTAGTAGGTCAGATTGGGTTAAATCTTTGCTTTGGCAACCGAACTGAGAAGAGGAAATTGATTTGGTGAGATGAGTTGAAGTCCTGGATAAAGTTGCATTTCACATAGCGTTCATATCCTCGGAAAAGGTATAAATCCAACTATTCTCCCTCCAGCTATGGGTAAATATTAGGTCAGACTGGGATCTTTAACCTTGGTGAGGAAACCAGTACAGTAAAGAAATACTCCAAATTGAAACCTGTTGAACTCCTCTCAAAAATTAACCTTGTATTACATCCTACTAATGCGGATGGGTTAGTAAATACTTATTTCCACGATCTCAGAGAATCAACTAATAGAATATACAAGGTGTGTCAAAAAACTATCGAGATTTTTGTACTTTTTGACACACCTGGAATTCTGAAAAAAAATAGTTCCATTCATTGTTCATTTTTATCTTGGTAAATACAGCTTCAATCTCGGCACTTTTATAACACACCTTGTATTCTGAAAAAAATAACGTTCCATTTATTGTTCATGTTTATCTTGATAACCAGAGCTTTAAATCCGCACTTTTATGACACACCTAGTATTCTGAAAAAATAACGTTCTATTCATTGTTCATTTCTATCTTGGCAAATACAGCTTCAAACTTGGCAGTTTTATGATACACTTTATATTCTGAAAAAAATAACGTTTAATTTATTGTTCATTTCTATCCTGGTAAATACAGCTTCAAACTCGGCACTTTAAGACACACCTTGTATTCTGAAAAAAAATGTACGTCCCATTCATTGTTCATTTTATCTTGGTAAATACAGCTTCAATCTCAATATCTTTATGACACACCTTGTAGCAACATTTCCCAACGCTTGAGACGAGTTGTGTCTTTTGGGATTTTTTGATTGGCTATCTCCGACATAGCAGTCATCGGGGACTATGCTACACGACTATTTTGGTTTGACACAAGGCGAAAGTAATGAGGCATCTACTGCTGGTTTAACACAATAACATTGCTTACTAGACAAGCTTATATGAGATTCAATGGAGCTCTTTTGTGTCAAGTTAAAATAGATATTTTTCTATTTGCTCAAATAGTCTGCAACGTACAATGGACAACAGAGGAGACGGACAATGTTTTTTTGTAGTCAGTTCGTTTGCATAGAAAACAGTCGTGAAATCAAGTTCACTTGTGTAAAGAATTGCTTGTCAAAGATAATTTTCTCTGAATACTCGGTGATAAGAAAGTGTGTTCCTTGACATCTGCCAACAACAATGATCCTTGAAGACATCCAGATTGTCTCACTTTTAAAAGTTGATATTTCTATTTTTATTTTATTTGGATTATTCAGATTATTGTCCTCATCTTTATTGTTATCTGTACAACGTTTTGGCCGATGGCAAGAAATAACTTAAGCGAGCAGTCTACTTAGCTGATTTTAATGGCATGTCAACTCGTCTAGGGTTATTTAATGCCGAATCAAGTCATGTTGATATCAGGTTGTTTACTGTACCTGCTGTTCAAATACCATATGAAGTCGACACTGAAGAAATGTAACATTACATAATCAAGCCTGGAAGATCTGGCTTCCAACAGACAGGGTTGCCGGGACACACGCTGCACAGGAACTGAGTGGCTCAATATCGAGATTAACAGGGCTGCAGAGCGGTAACGTCTTCGTCGCCATGAACTACCATGTGCAGATGGGAACTTCCCGTGTAATATGTATGACTGTATCTGCAAGTCCAGAATTGGACAGACTAGCCACGAGATAGTCCACAACTGTTGAACGACATGAAGTGACGTCATCGTCGTCTGCGCCGGACTTCTAAAAGGAAATTTCGTTGTAATCCATAGATTTGATTTTGTGTCTGTTGTTATTTAGTTTAGATTCAAATAGCTTTTCTGACGTTCCTATGGCAACGTATTTGGTTTCTTTGGTTTCTTTGGTTTCTTTGTTTAATAGAATATCAACATCCGTCGGCCATTTAATGCCAAAGACATCCTTGTAGGAGAACAGCAGTGGTTATTAAACCAATATCTGTAGGGGATTTGGGGGTTCATAACTTTCTGTTGTGGGGTTATTAAGGGTCACAGATAAAGACAAATGACTGATGAATGTTGATACAAGTGTATTGAACAAAGGATGTAGAATTTACAGAAGGAAAGTGAAGTTACGTCCGACAATACAGTCTAGAACTGAATCGTGTCGCTTGTTCTTCAAGCTACAATTGCCTTTGCCACTTATAGTAGTAGTAGGATTATTCTATTATGTAAATAGGTTATATCACCTATAACACTTTCCGAAAGGTATTAGTCTGAAAGTGGATGTAATAGCATAAACGGAATTCGAACTCGCTTCTAATGATTTCAGAGTTCAGCAAATTACCTACTATGCCACAGGGCCACCCCTTGGCATCATCTGCAGATCAGTAAATAAATTGAATTTTTGATTCTGCAATTAAATTCGTGGGAATCTTTTTAAGTGTTAGTTGAGAATGAGTTGGTTGATTTAACTGAATGTATATGTGGTGTCTCTCTCTGTCTGTCTGTCTGTCTGTCTATTTGTGTGTGTGTGTGTGTGTGTGTGTGTGTGTGTGCACGTCTGTGTCCTAAATGTATTACGCGTAGTGCTTTCAATACATTTCTCAACAGAAGATCAGACACTGAAATTATCCTATCTCTTTCCCATTTGATGAACGGGTTCTGAAAAGATAAGATTGGCACAAAGGGAGCGCCGGTCGGTCACGTGACGGAATCCAAACGGTCATTACCCCCAATACCGAATCCTCTGTTAGTTTTTTTATGCATGAAGTAGCTCACCCAGGGATCAATTCTGCTCGGGTGCGCGTAAATCTTTTCCCCCGGATCAATGATTCCGAGATGCAAGGTACTTAAATGACCCCAAAGGATCCACGGATTTCGTCAATCCAAAATAAGCCGGTCCACGGCGCAATAATCCAATTGTAAATCTTTTGACAGTCTTGTGAAAGGGCAATGAATTATTTAATGTATGAAGTGCATTTACATGGACACACGGACACGGACACAGACAAAAAACGACACAATAACAATAACACACATTCAGTATCCTTCATGCATATGCAGTGGTCTTTGTCGTAATCCGCAATATCACCGCTAGGATTTACTAAAGAAATCCGTATAATATTTTATTCATGCTAATGGTTGCATGTATAATAACATATGATATCCGGGCAGCAGCGAGATCAAGTCAATAATAAAGGACATAAATTAGCACCGATTGCGATTGAACTCTGTATTCGAGGTGGGATCGGAAGGCTTCAGCCGCCTCCCCTAGAGACAAATGAATCGCATATTTTCAGTGCAAAATCTGCTTATTTTCTGGGAAAAGATACGTTTTAAAATGTCACGTTAAAGGTTAGGTTATCCTTTTAGTATAGCTTTTATTGAAAGTCTATCAACAACATATAAATGAATTAAAACTTACTTCAATTCTAACAGTTTATTAAAAAAAAACAAAACCAATGACTAACAATATATGCGTCCTTCCTATACATAGTGTCAAGTTTGGGAGACTTACCAGTCTGATGGAAAGGGAAATTTAGGATATTTTGTATCTACTATTTGGTCAATTCTCTAAGATACAAATTATTGAATATGGGCGCTATAACTTCTTGGCGTATTACGTGATTACTATGTCTAATCCCAGAAAAGATCTCCCTCACTCCGTACATAGAAATAGACGTATTTTACTGATGCATCAATTTGATCGATATTTATGTAATTTTCCATAAATGTCACAGAAAACTCCGATAAAACTTGACTTCTATTCTGTCATGAGTAAGTAAGTAGTAAAGTTGACGGAGTGGCATATTGTCGGTATCAGCCAAACAGCGAGGGAGTCTATCCCCTTTTCGCTAACGCTAGAGTAGGTAGATTATTTTAGATGTCTGAGGTGGAGTGCCACACCTACTGTCAGCTCCCCACTTTACCGCACAGAATCTGTGCTACTCATACACTGAGTGGGCGAACGCCGGTATCGAACCCGGAAAACAGTGATCAGAACATTTGATCTCGTGTCACCGTGTGATTTTCCTGCTACGATGACCATTACAAAACGATTTTCAATTAGAGGAGAACGGAAAACTTTAAATGACAATTTGGCATAGACACATACCATGGTTTTATTGGACAAAGTGGCAGAGGGGGGGTCAGAGGTCAGAGTATGAATTAAGTCTGGGAGAATGCGTTAACGGAGCAAGAGATTTCTTGCTCTCGACAATTGTGATTTTGGGGAAAATAAATTACTCATGAGTAAAAAGAAGTGGCCTTGTATCATTACTAAATGCTCTAAATGACACAAGACAAAGATAACCCTCAGCCCCAACATCATAGAACTCTCAGTCAACTGCACAGCAGCCCAGTAACCAGGATCTCCTAATGTAATACCGGATAAGAGAGAGATACCTATACTAAATATTTCTACTACCAACACATCACTCACTTCATTCGAAGAAAGAGCCGTAGCTTAAGCAACGTGGACACGTAATCTTTTCATTCGAAAATGAGTGCCAGACGTAAGGAAGAGGTGACACGTCATCATCTTCATTCCGACAAGGAGAGTGTAAAGTGACAAACGTTTTACACCTCTCCCCATTCCGATAAGGAAAGCGTAGTGTTACATTGTTCCGTCAGTTTGAGTGACCGTTCGAGGTTGCTAGTGAACGTGGCCTTTGCATTGATTGAAAACTCACGTGATAAAAGGATACTCAAAATTTAAAGAGAAGCTTTTGTCAGTTAAGAATCGACGAGGCAAACGGACCGAGAATTAAAGTTTTCCGTTCTGAAAATTCTTGCTTAAAACTTTCCGTGCTAATTTACATATTAGTTTACTCTCTTGGCTTCACGTCACGACAATCTTGACGGTTAGAATTCATTCAAACTAATCCCCATTACCTGTGTTGAGATGCTCGTTTTCTAATGGTCATCGTAGCAGGAAATTCACACGGTGACACGAGATCAAATCATGGACGAGGCTTTTTGCATTTCCTATACGCTAACATTCTTTGGAGAGGTAAGCACGTCCTGTAGTGTAAATGTTTAACAAGCTAGTATCGCAGATTCATTACTACTGAATCCTTGCTGAGTCACATCCTATTCGTGGTGAATGCATTGTATAAATACCTACTCTTTAGGAAAGGAATGTCTAACAATTTGTTACAAGAGTTACAAGAATTAATTTTGACAAGCAAAGGATGTTGCTTACAGTACGTGCTATTGCTTAAGTGGTCACTAATTAAGTTTGAATCGCTGCTCAACTTCAACGATCTGTTGATTACATGTGCTTTCAGTGTGACTTGACCGTAACCAGTAGTAATGGATCTACGAGACTAGCTTGCTACCCCCAACCAGCTATCAGTAAGTGTCATTCACTACGACGCAAGTCGTATGCCTATTTCCTCTTATAGAGCGCTATTTATGTGTTTTGTATATTTTTGTCTTGTATGTGTTTCTCCGTCACTTACGGAAAAAATATTATCTTTTTATACCTTTGTTGAAATGTTTTTATGTACACTCATGTACCCACGTTGGGAGGTTACTCTAAGCCTCCCAATATTAATATAACCTCCTCACATGTTATACACCACTTAGGAAAGTTTTACTTATATAGCATATTTATTTTTATATTAATTGGTATGAAATATTTCTCCTTAAAAATAAGAAACTCAATACTTTTGTCATTTTCATCATAGATCATTTAGAATTCATATATTTTAAACTCTGTTCATACTCTTGCTTACTTCCCCTTTGTTCTTGTTCTCTAAGATGTTGGGGGCTGGGGCTAGTGTGGAGGTTTTTAAATCAGTCTAGGTCATTACCAATATACACAAACCGATATAGACCAATTCCGAAATGAGTCCACATATAAAAGAAAAATACCATCGTCTCTATTTCATTCTAATAAATTATCGCAGAATATTTTCTCTTTTCAAATCTTCGTTACCAAGAGGATAACTTGGGTATTCAATTCCCTACCCCCTGCTCCCCCCCCCCACACACCGGTTCGCTCAAAAACACAAACCCACACCAAACCCCGCAGCGAAAAGAGATTTCATGGCATGGCGGATGCCCTGAGTTTATCGTAAATGACTCTCTGTGTTTTATAGCCCTTCACCCTGGCCACCGCAAGAGCTCTTACCAGTAATTTTGTTCGTGCTCCAGCCGCTTATAGACGCCCCCCTCCTTGAACTGGGCGCGCACTTCCGCAAAATTCAGCGACCATCAATCGACTAGAATTGATCATTATTTAATCATAAAATGTCTACTTGCGGCTATAAGCTTCAGTGAACCTAACTCTGATATTTGCATGGCATTTGGACACTGAGATCGATAATGACAGATTGTGAGGTTTTGGCATGTGCACAGGGAGGTACAGCGCATGGGTGCGGGGCCCGGGATAGTAGAGCTATCAAATAAGACGGAGCATCTCTCTGCCTATGTGTGTGCGTATGTGTCCATATTTATCGCTGATTCTTGATGTTAACCATGGCCGTTATATATTCTTGGTATGGTGACCAATCGATGCACGAACATTCAAATACTACATTTGACTACAATTTCGAATAAAACTTCAATGTCAGACAATGAAAAGGTTAGAACAGCTCGCTGGAAGGGTGGATAAGGAAACAGATAGATAGATAGATAGATAGATAGATAGATAGATGAAATTTGTAATATCCCATGCGCTCACATGTTTGGTATTATACTAGGCTGAGATCTTCACATAGATTTACGGAGAAAATGCAATACTTTGCCGATAAAGATATGTAGAGAAGCTCTCCTGTACAGAAAGATTGAAAAGACTAGAATAAATCAAAGAGAACATTGTTTAATCGCATATCAATCTAAAGTGAAAGTAATACCGATACTGGAGTTCGAACTCGCTTACAAGATATCATAGTCCAGCACTTGGCCTCGGAGGATTCCACCCTCCGGAGAAAGGGAAGGGAAAGAAAAAGAGAGCACACACACATATGTATGCAGGCATATATGTATAAAACTTGAAATAAAAAAATTAAAATACGGTCTCTATTTAATTATCAAATTATGAGACACTGAACTTTCCTGGCAAATTAAAATAATTTCTAATGTATCTATAGAAAGGTGTGATTAATACGACTATTCGAACCACCAACTTATCTGTTAAAATAAAATAAAATTTATTTTATTTTATTTTCAAAACAGAAAATGCATTTTAAAAATTTAAAAAAAATTCCGGCTATAATATTGAACGTTTCATCTGCACCACTTTCGTCTTATAACGGTCCACTTTCGCCGTTCTCTCTATCATACACAACTCGCTCTTGATGAAGACCACTTCAATAAAGGGTCAAAACAGATTTCTGTCAGCGAATTTTAACATCATGTGTTGGTTTTTTCTAAAATATTTATTTCACACTGTCGGATTCACTTCCTTTCATTTTTCATATATATATATATATATATATATATATATATATATAGAGAGAGAGAGAGAGAGAGAGAGAGTCGCGCCGTGTAATGGTTAGAGTCGTAGGAAATGGACTCGGTGACGAGAGTTCAAATCCTAGACACGGCTGTTTGCATCTTTGAGAAAATAGAATAGCAATTCTTCCAGACCGTAACCGTATCAATACTACCGTATAATTACATGACTTGGTATTAAGAAGAAAATGCTACAGAAGAACTATGCGGGGATGTTGAACAAATCCTGAAAGCAGCACCACAGAAAATAACAGCCTACTTACCTCCTATCTTATAAACCATCTAAGTAAACTGGAAAATGCACGCTGGGTGCTGTAGGAGAGGCAGGTATTGACTGAATAGCAAAAACTTTCATATATCAGCTATTTGCGGACACTGGATGCTGTGTAGAGGAAGTCGGAAGATGGAAGGTAAGAGTGAAATGTAAAATTATAAATCTCAAATACCGTGTTACCCCACCGTAACTTCTAGTTTGAAAGTGGTATATATTTCAAAAAAGTGGTACCTACTTTAAGATATATTTTAAATGTTAACAAAAGAAAATTGTCATACAAACAATTTTACATTTATGGAAAAAAATAAACAAAGCTCAAAAATTGATCTTTAAGTTTTTTTCTTTTCATATTTTTTTAGAACAAAATGTATTAATTTTTAATCAGTCTAACTCATAAATGTAAAGAGACTATTCTCTTTTTCTCTCACTAACTGGTGTTTCTAAAATCCTTTTAGTCTTATCTTTTTTGTCCGGGTAAATATGCGTTCTCTGATACTAAGAAATTGTTCTCATATATTTTTTGGCTGTGAACAGATATAAGATTACGAGGAAGCCTAGTTGCTTAGAGGAATTTAAATTATGAAATTTGAAAAGAATTAAAAGATTTTGTGATTACTATTATTAGAATTAAATATAAGTTAATTATTGAAAAATAATAAAGTTTGTCATTCATTGATATTATTTTAGGATAAAACTGAATATTTCATTAAAGAAAAAGTTACTATCACTGTGTTTATTTTCATTGAAATCCTTTTCATTATAATTTATTTATTACTATTCAAATCTCTCTTGAAATTATTCTAGATAAAATTGTATTGTATGTTGTTCTTTTTAAGTAGTGAGGGGCAATTGATGGAGCGTGTGACTTGCACTACGATGATATTTACCATGACAACGGCTCTGCCATTTTTCGTGCGGTTTTAGTTTTTCTTGCAACAATAGCACTTCATTCAGATTTGTGAGCTCACTGAGACTCCCGATTTGGCTTGCTGTCACTTCTGGGATAAAGACTGAGAAAAAAAACAAATCGAGGAGGCTGATAACAATTGCCAAAAAAGGACATCGTACACTTTTGAAAAAAAAGGATAAGTCAGTGAGATCCAAAGAATAAAATAGTGAAGGATGTTAAGGCACATTTGTTTTATTCAAATCCTTTCCATAATACAAAATGCGGGGACACTTTTTACACACTTATACCCGTTCATGGTTAACAGAATTGAACAATCGACACCAATGCATTAAACAAAGGGTTCAATTCGAAGATACTTGAAGGCTCCCGATTACAACGTCAACACACCAGAGTTAGACGAGAAGATTCCCAAGTTCAACAAAAGGTTCCAGAGTTCCACACGAAGAAGGCCGGAGGGTACATCGGCCTAAATATAGTGTATATAAAAATGGACCCTCTCGTCGCATGATGGTTCATCCAATGAACAACTTACACTGTTTTTGTTTTATAGTGGTGATAGGCTTGTGTTGGACCATCCGTACTTTTTGGCACAGTCGATAGGAAAGAATTGATGCACAAGAAATGCCACAAACCCAATCAACGACTGACTTCTGTTTTTTAAATTCAGAGTTTTTCTTCTCCTAGACTGGTTACCTATCACAGGATAAAGAGCCCAATCTGCCTTACTAATTTACTCATAGCTGGATGGAGAATATATGGATTTATACCTTTCCAAGTATTTTAACTCGGGTTGACGAGTCTATTTCCCACAACTTTAACCATTATGCCACGCGCCTCCATAGAATGTATATAACGATAAAGATGAGTACAACAAAAAAAAAAACTAAATAATACGAATCTCAAAATCTCGTCATGAAGACCAGATATATTATAAAAAAAGCATTGAAGGAGTTTGTCTTCTAATTACATCAGACCAAAGAAGGAAAACCTGAGATCAGTCGTTGATTGGGTTTGTGACATTTCTTGTGTATCAATTCTATCCTATCGGCTGTGCTAAAAAGTGCAGATAATCCACTATAAAACAAAACAGTGTGTAAGTTGTTCACTGGATGAACCCTCATGCGTCCAAATCGGCGAGAGGATCCATTTATATATACACTATATTTTAGACCAAAGAAGGAATAACAAACAAATGCAATAAGCTGGATAATATCTGTACCTTGCCAGAGACCTGAACATCCGTGCAATATAAAGTGGGGTGTTGTAGTTTGGGCCCTTCGAACAGTTTCCAAGAAGATGGGAAAGAGACTAAAGTAATTGAAGACCAAAGGAAGAATTGAAAGCATCCAGACCGCAGCACTTTTAGCATCAGGTTGGATAATTTAAAAATACTGAGGGTCTGAAGAGATGTTCTCACATTCAAACTCCAGTGAAAAACCAACAGTTCGAAATGGTGTAAATAAATCACCTAGACTAAATAACAATACAAGAAAAAAAATATTTATTGAAACAGATGCGTCTGTTTTTTTTCTCTCTCTGTGGTTGCATTCATGATAATCATATTTCTTTTTGTATATATGATTGTACGTCTTCCTTTCGTTCATCTTAATTATCTTGCATTCATAAAAAATTAAATATGCCACATGCTGTGAATAAAGAAGATACTATATATGAATGTCGTCTCTTCCGTGAGAGATTCGATATTTTTTATTTGCTTATTATATCATCTCGAATAATAAATGCGAATATCAGTATGTCAGTGTGTCTGTCTGTCTGTCATTTTTTCAAATTTATTTTAGAAACCTTAGCCCAAAAATAACAAACCTTTTAGAATGAGGTTAAATCTCTGAGAAAAATAAAAACATTCCGGACAGAATTCGGACAAAATTAGGCCGTCAGTTTTATGATAGGTGTATATGATTTTGATTCTTTGAGTGTAGAGAGAGAAGAGATGAGATGAAATGGGGTAGTTATATTTATGTAGTTGGCTGGGGAATTTTATTTATTTATTTTTTTGAATTTTGGTGTTCATTTTTTAACCATATTCTTGATGGATCTTAATTTTATTTTCGCGAATTAAAGTTTTTGCGATTGATATATCGAGGTTTTAAAATCCCGGTCTTATGTTGATCGTGTCAGTGTGACCTATTGTTGCTGATTCGTTGAGCTTCTCCGACGTAGCACACCTACCATAAAACTGACAGCCTAATTTTGTGCCACCTACCATATCATAAAACTAATGGCCTAACTTAGTGCCACCATCCTCAACTCTACATCTTTTCCCATTATCATCTCCATGCAATAAATCAAAAACTCTCTCCTGACCAACCAAGAATTTTAACCCACTTCTCCTACCCCCCCCCCTTTCCGAACAAGAACCTAGCAACCTCCGCATCTTTCTCCCCATACAAACAACAATCCTCTGATCTTTCCCCTCCACTTTGCATGATAGATATCCTCTGATCAACCAAATCTTCACTAACTTTCCCTTCCCCTGAATTTCATCACCAACTCACTTTCTCTTCTATAAATACAAATGTACGTACCTTGTTTTGAATAAATCAAACTGATGAAGTTCCTCGCGTAAAGCGGAACGAAATATTTCTCTCCTATTTCTACTTGTTTGAGTCATTATTTTTGTCCACTTTTCCTTTTACCTTACCTCATATATATATATATATATATATATATATATATTATACCAACTCCTCCGCACGAGTAGAATGTGACAGGCTAATTTCTCAAGAGGGCTTTAACAGTTTGGAATTAAGAGTTTTACTTCTCTTAGACTAGTTGCCTAACCAAAACTAAAGAGCCAAGTCAGCTCTACTATTTACCCATAGCTAGAGGGAGAATAGGTGGATGCATACATTTCCTAAGTGTATTAACTCTGTGTGAAATGCAATCAACAAACAAAGATTATTAGAATAAGATTAACTCCTGTAATCGCGCTTAGCATAACATTTAGGGTCGTAGCAAATGGAATCAGTGATCCGAGTTCAAATCCTGAACGAAGCTGATTGCATTTCACATAGTGTTAGTGTCCTTTGGAATCGATTCTTGTTCACTATGTCTGGGGGTGACCCGTTGACAGTCGGTTCGGGTTTTTTTTTACTTCTGGGTAAGGGTCGTTTCGTCTTGTATCTTAGCGATTTACTTCTCTAATTATCGGACTTTCTCGTGGGGTCTCTCGACTCAGTGGTCGGACTGCCCTTTCGCCACGCTTTATCTGGACCCATCTTCAGTGAAAATCTTAATGTATCTCTACAATATGCATTCGTCGTATGAAACGCTAGGAACTTGAACACAGTGCCATTGATCATCCCGGTACAGACACCTACAACACCATAACCGGAAGTGTCATAACAGATAACCAAGATTAAACTCACCGGTTCGAATCACGTGGGCTTGACGGCCCATCGCCAACTTGAACAAACACCGGACATTCACAGTCAACATCCGACGACATCCTCTGTCGCCAAGAAATATTAGATTCACAATTTTATGGTTATATACCGTCACTGGACACGACAAAGAACACGGAACACACACGCACACACACACACACACACACAAATATATATATATATATATATATATATATATATATATATATATATATATGTAACCAAAACTAATATTATTATTCAAGTCACAATTCCCTTTGTTATTTACGTCACATTCTCTATGATTTTATTTTCATTTAATCTTCAATTTTCAATAAAATTGTTTTACATTATTAATGTTCTTGGCCTTATCCACATACTAATAACATGCAAGTGTATTCATATATACAACAAAATAGCGGTTTACAGTGTGAACAGGAAGGCTAATTTACATAGAGATATTAAAAAATTGATTTTAATAAATATGCGCTTGGTATTATTGATCTATAATTATCTGGTTTTATCTTAGTAAATATGAGCAAAAACCTCGGGGATAAATCTTGAAAGAATTCCATTAACAAGAATAAATAACTGTAATTTCGTTTTTTACGTCCTATTTTAACTAAATAGTTAAATTATAACATTTTGCAATATAAGGCAGGGTGATAGAAGTTTGTTTTTTTTTGGGGGGGGTGATTTATTTCAAAACTTTATGGACATTAAATAACCCGCTGAGGTTTGATATGCCGTAAAACAAAAATAAATCAATTCTTAATGGATAATACAATTTTGTTTATCAACTCATGTTTTTCTATTTAACCCATAGATGGGAGAGTGATAGAAGAGTAAGTTTCAGTTGTTATATTTTTCGATTATACCCCCTCAGTTTCAAATCGTTTTATCTGCATTGTTATTTAGTTTCATTAGTCTTTCTAATTTAATTTAATATTTTATTAACTTAAAACTTAAATACTTGCAACCGGAGGGTGTATATATTTGCTAGTATATATAAATTTTAAGTTATATTTTTATTCTTCGATTGTGTGTAGACTGAGAATCGTCGGTAGAGAATGCACATTCACTGGAGTCTTCGGGAGTTCTGACTGTGAGTGATCTCGATCTCGATCTGCCCAACTCAAATTTCTACGTTTTTTTTTTATAACTCTTTAACTCAACAGGATTACGCCTCTTCGATCGTGACACCTACGCAGTCTTCCGGTAGACACACCCCTCGCCCACGCATCTTATTTTTTATTAGTTATGGGCTACACCTACACATTTTCTGTGCCTACGCATTGTCATTTTATACCTGCCTTTCTAGGGGTCGAAGATTGGTTCAATAAGTTCAAGGCAATGCCCGGTTTATGTTTTCAGGTCAGTATTGACACCCACGCGTGAATCATCTGCACCTGGCATTCTGGGTATCAACCTGTCAACCAGGTAATATATTACATTATCAAATATGACTTAGTAGCACAGATGCTTTACAAGATTATCATTAGCAGGTGAAGCTGACAGTACAAATTCCCATGACTCACTCTTCCCACCTGTCCCTATCAGTTATGGCTCCGGGCAGATATTCCGCACAGTATCCATGATCAGCACCAAGTCGATTAATGTAGGATTTTGCATGTTTGTCTACACTGATGTGCCAGTGTGTAAATGTTACAGTGTGTAAATGTTACAGGAGAACGTCACTTGCTTCTCCAGCGGGGTTCTGCACGTCTTGGATGGTTTGTGTGATAAGTGGTTAGTGGCCGTACAACTTCATCCGGTCCTGATTATCCGATGTGCACGTGTTATATCACTAACTGAGAAGGAAAGACATCTAACATTAAATAATAAATGCGAAAGTTGATGTGTCAGTGTGACATATTTTACAATAGTGGGCAAAATTGGCAAATTTCGCGCACAAATAAAGTACCAAATTAATATGATTTTCTGATAGTGTTCGATGAGGAGTATCACATAGTGAAAGTTGGTTGAGATCTGTAGAGAATTGGGGGGGGGAGATATGGGGCTTCAAAGGTGCCCCCAAAATGTCATTTTTCAGTCATTATAAGTCTACGTATCTTGGTGAAAATGTACGTTATCGATTTTATTGTTTTTTCTCATGGATTCTAATGTCTGGAATTTACTGATGGTGAAAAAAGTGCTCAATTCGGAGTTTTAGGTGACATTTGAGGCCTGATAATCCCCCTGACAGTGGGGAAAAATGGCCAATTTCGTGCACAAATAAAGTGCCAAACTAATATGATTTTCTGATAGATTTCGATGAGGAGTATCACATAGTAAAAGATGATCGAGTTCTGTGGAGCATTGGGGGAGATATGGGGCTTCAAAGGTGCCCCCAAAATGCCATTTTTCAGCCATCATTTGCAATTAAACAATATTTTGGTGAAAATTTAAGTTATCGATTTTTTAAAAAAATTTGGTGGAAGGAGATTAGTTGTATGCAGGATATGACACAAGATACAAAATCAATTTCTAAAGCGGGGTTTAACAGGCTTGAAATCAGAGTTTTCCTTCTCCTAGACTGGTAGCCAAACAAAGGCTAACAAGGTCAGTTTTACAAAATTATAGATTTACCAAATTTCTGAAAACTTGCGAGACGACGAATAAAAATGTTTCTTGTTAAAATCAATCTATCAAGAAATAAAATAGAAGAGAAAATGTTAGTGGAGACGTTCAAAATATTTTGAACAAGTTGTGATTATTTGATTTGTACAGAGAACCCCACTCTATCCACCCACACATAATATACGCACCTTACGAGGAACATTTCGGATGTCTGAGTGCACTCAATAACATAATGGTTGACATAGTGCATTCGAAACGTACAATTATAGTGAAAATATAAGAAATTGTATCGGTGAGAACCAAATAGCTCCAACTTTCAATGATGTTTACATATAAATAAGAAATGGCTCTAAAAGTTAATGACCCAACCAAGACGTTTAATTTTTTTTTTTTTTTACTGATTTAAACAAATTCCAAAGAACAAGCTTTAATGCAATATGACACTTCAGATAATATATTATTCATTATATATACTAGCAAATATATGACCCTCCGGGTGCAAGTATTTAAGATTTAATGTAATGAAATATCGTATTAAATTAGAGGCAGACAAAAAGATATGTAACAGAGTGGGGGTATAATAGAAAAATAGAAATGAAACTTACTCTTCCATCACTCCCGTCTTTCATTGCTGAATTTTACTTATTTAACTATTTAGTTAAATTAGGAAATAAAGAATAAAATGACAGTTATTTTTTCTTGTTAATGGATTTCATTTAAGATTCATTGAAGACATTTTTGCTTATATTCATTAAAATAAAACCAAACAGTTAGAAATCAATAATACTAAGCACATATTTAATAAAATCACATTTTTAATATCAATATGCAAATTAGCCTTCCCGTTCACACTGCAAACCGCTATTTTTTGTATATATAAATACAATTGCATGTTATTTGTATGTAGATATGGACAACGCTAATAAAAAGGTGAAGCAATTTTTATTAATAATTGAGGTTTAAATATAAATAAAATCATGTAAAATGTGATGTAAATAACTATGCTAACTTGTGACTCGATTAGTAATATAGTTTCGGTTACAGACAGAAAAACACACAATCTCCATTATAATAAGATATATATATATATATATATATATATATATATATTGGTATATTTTTTATTGAAAAAAGGAAAAGGAAGTACTCGATTACAGTTGTAAGAGCTGTATTTATTTGTTATAGTGCACTATACAATTTAAAGGCGTCTGTTACCAATGGTTTTTAAGTAACTTATTCGCCACGTATCTTCAAGACAAGCGCCCAGGAAAAAAAGAATTCGCTCTTTTGCTTTTCCTTGGCGCTTGTCTTGAATACGCCAATGGTAACAAACGCCTAATCATATAGTATACTATAACTCACACACACACAGACACACACACGTACACAGACCCGCACAGACACACACAGACACACACGCGCGCGCACACACACACACACACACACACACATATATATATATATATATATATATATATATATATATATATATATATATATATATATATATAAGTAAGCTAATAGACACTATTTTTTTGTTTTTATTTTCAATTTTTCACATGAGTATCACAGTTTGGCTAGTCTGATATTTGCGGTAAATCATCTAGGAGTTGATGATAAGTGTGGCGCACAACGCCCAAAAATAGAGAAGATCAAGCGCTAGTGAAAAGTGGATAGACTTCCTCGCTGTTCGGCTGATAACGACAATAAGTCTCTCCGCCGACTTTACCACACTGCATTAATCTTTATGTCACATACAATGAACAAACACTTGTAAAGATATTCAATATTGAATATTCGAGCCGACCGACTTAAATAACACTAAATCTTATTAATGCAATATTAAGAAATCTGTTACTTTTCTTTTTTCGTACAGTTATTAGTAGTTAATATTTCATTCTTTTTAAAATCGATCATCAGTTTTCATGAACATTACGTTTTTCATTTTTTTTTTTTTTTTTTTTTACGTTTGCTATTTGCATTACACTAACATATATACCAGCACTGAAATTCCGAAACATAAAATAATCATAGCAGACACTTCTTCAGGTAATTAAATTAAACACAGTAAAAGATGAATGAATCCCGCGGGAGACACGGCAGTAATGGCTGTTCGTAAAGAAAAATCGGATGCTACCTTCAAAATGTTATTTAGTCGCTTTTACTTGAAATCGGATAATCTCGGGTAGAATTGACGAAAATAGTCAACAGAAGAGAGTCGTGTTATTGTGCAATGGTAAATACTGAGGATAATGTCGATTATAGAAATCATTACAATGTGAGTGTATTTCAGCTTTCATAGAATATCTTACGACAGTCATTCTTTTCTGTCCTCGTTCGTACGAGTTCACGCAAAAGGCCGAGAGCGAAGTCTCGCCAGGAAGTGTGTTTCTCAGCGGGGACTATCGGCTCAAACTCGTGACTAGTTTACTAAACACAAATGTGTATGGATATATATATATATATATATATATATATATATATATATATATATATCTATATATACATACATATATATATATATATATATATATATACTAATGTGTATGGTTAACACTATCACACTTGATGAGACAGTAGTGGGCAATATATACAGTATTATTAGGAGAATGCTTAATGCTTGTGATACAAGGTGCGTCATAAAAGTAGAAAGATTGAAGCTGTATTTACCGGGATAGAAAAGAACAATGAATGGAACGATCATTTTTTTCAGAATACAAGGTGTGCCAAAAAAGTGTCGAGTTTGAAGCTGTATTTAGCAAGAGGCAAATGAACAATGAATGAAATGTTAATTTTTTCAGAATACTATGTGTGTCAAAAAGTACAAAAACCTACTTTTTTGACACACCTTGCATACATATACATAAATATGTGTGGGCGTATATATATGTGTGTATGAGCGTGTATGTTTTGTGTATATATAAAAACGTGAGTACGTGTTTGTGCGTATGTAACTTTGTGTGCATATATATCTGTGGGTGTATACATATGAGCATTTATGTGTATATGTATGTGTGCATATATTAATATGTCTGTACATATGTATATACAGAAGTGTAGATGCATATATGTACATATATGTGGATACTTAAGTGCGTTTATGTGTGTATATATATGTATATACATACGTATAAATATATGAATATGTATATATTTATATATATATATATATACATGAATAAATATATGAATATATGTATGTGCATATATACATCTATATGTGTATATGTATGTATGTATGTGTATATATATATATATATATATGTATATATATTCATATATATTTATATATATACATGTGCATATGAATATATGTTTATACACACATATATATATATGCATATATGTACATATATACATATACATATATATTCTTATATATGCGCTTGCGTAGGTAATGTAAGTACATAAAAAGTTTCTATTATTATTATTATTATTATTATTATTATTATTATTATTATTATTATTGCTAGCAAACACCCTCCGAGTAGTGTAAAAATTATTTTTTCAAAGATATTGCCTTCGGGTTGTGGGAGTTATAAATTCATTGTCAGAGATGCTGTACCATAAGTAAGTAAAATCATCTAATTTATTAAAAGAGTAAAAAAAATAAAACAATTTGAAATAGAAAGTTAGTTCTAATAACTTTGAATATATGTATTAAAATAAAACAAATATATAAATATATAATACCGGGCATGTATTCATTTAAAAAAATTATAAAAACAAGGACAATTTTCTAAGATTGCATGCTCAAATTTTGAGTGTATTTATTCTTATTATTTGGGTAATGTGACGTAGTTTCGGTTACAAACAAATAGAGAGCCAATCTCCATTATTATTATTATTATTATTATTATTATTATTATTATTATTATTACAGTTTTTCACACCTGTCGTAGCTGGTGGTTCACTGGAGGCTGAGTGAAAGCAAGTCTCCTCAGGTCTCCAGGAATCTTCTGGGTATTCTAGCTGATCCCAACAGTGCTGTAGTTTGAATGGTCTCGATTCTTCCTTCCAGTTCACCCAAATTCTTTTCCAACGCTTTGAGGATCGTTCCAAGGGCACCAATAACGATTGGTACGACCTTCACCTTCATGTTCCACAGTTTCCTCAGTTCTCTGGTAAGGTCTAAGTATTTGTCTGTCTTTTCGCTTTCTTTCATTTTCACTCGGTGGTCGGTCGGGACAGCAAAATCCACAAGATGATAGGTTCTCTTCTTCTTCTTCTTCTTCTTCTTTCTTCTTATTATTATTATTATTATTATTATTATTATTGCTGATGTTCTTGTTACTGTTGCTACTACTAGCACAATGTGGTAAAGATCTAATTATTATTGTCAACTGTACGCAGGCAAAATAGAAAAAAGTTCGCTTCGAATTGCTTGGAGCCAACGAGAAATAAAAAAAATGTGTGAAGTAAGTTCTATTGACAGAATCTGAAGCTGAAAAGAAATGATAGGCGCTAAAAAAATCAACGGTTATGCAAAACCAAAATATTCTAGAAAGGTTAAATTGTGGTGACGCTTCAGGAAGTTCATTTTTAAAAAGTAATGTAGAGAAACGTAGACAAACAAGGGATGTTATACTGGATGGAAGTTTATTTCTGGTGGTGATGTCGACTCTATAACATTTCGGTCTTTTAGATCTTCCTCATGACACGAGCTGAGTTCTTGTATTGAAGGATTCAGTTCTCTTATCTAAAATCATCAACAGTAGATATGACGTCATCAGGCGGATAATAGGCCGATAAGTTCATCCGCCATTAACATTTCAGCCCATCCCCGTATATATATATATATATATATATATATTATATATATATACAGACACACACACACACACACACACACACATATATATATATATGTGTGTGTATGTGTCTGTGTCTCTGTGTGTGTGTGTGTCTGTGTTCTTTCTCTATAACAATTGTTTTGTATCGACATTTTCTTAATATCTATTTGCAGTCACAGTTCATTCGTTCGTTTATTCTTATCTATCTACCTACCCATTTATCTATCTATTAATTCAACCATGTACCTATCGAGCTCTCTCTCTCTCTCTCTCTCTCTCTCTCTCTCTCTCTCTCTCTCTCTCTCTTCTATCTATCTATCTATCTATCTCTATCCGTCTTTCTATCTGTCTGTCTGTATTTTGCAAGTGTGCGTATAAGTGGTGATGAACAGAAAATGAAACCTGAAGGATCTACTCGAATATATTTATTCACCACGAGGTGACATAAGGACACAAGTATGACGCATCCAAGGAGAATTAAAATCGCTACTCAGTCGTAATGGATCTGCAAGACTAGCGTGTATGCAATATATTAACCTGTAAAAAAGTAAAAATAAAGACGATGTGGTGGCCTAATGTAGGTATAAGCCAGACAGCGTCTTAGTTTAAAACTACGAGATGTAATTTTCCCAAAATTTCTTGGAAACTAATTTTAATGAATAGAAAATTTATCTTACGTCGGCGTCCCCATTTATACTACATGATATGTGTTTTTTTAATTTAGATTTTTATTAATGAAAAAATACCTTATTTAATTGAGTAAAAAAAGAATTATGGATCAACATAAGGTATTTTGTGATCTTTAAGTACTAGTGAGGGGACAAGTTATAAAATCTGGGTCTATGTTTTATTGTATTATAAGTCGAAATTATTCTAAATTACACAATTGTTCTTAGTTTTTTGTTTTGTATCCTAACATCTTGGATTCTTTAAAATTAAAGATCTACTGAGGCGTACGGTTATATATATATATATATATATATATATATATATATATATATAACCGTACGCCTCTGGAGATCCCAGTCACGTGATCTTTAACTGCTATTCTACGCATCAAACCAGCATGTATGACCAATGCTTTCACCCATGACGTCAATCACGTATAAAAATTCCTTGAACACCGAATCAATCCAACATTACACTACACAGGAGTTAGTTGCCTCTTCTTCGCGTAAAGAAGAACGAAATATTTCTCTCCTACATCTACTTGTTTGAGTTATTATTTTTGTTCACTTTTCCTTTTACCTTACCTCATATTGTCGGATTTTACTCCAAACCTCTTATCTTCACACACACACACACACACACACACATATATATATATATATATATATATATATATATATATATATATATATAACACATGGACACAAAGACGCCTACGCAGAAACACACACACACACTCATATATATATATATATATATATATATATATATGTGTGTGTGTGTGTGTGTGTGTGTGTGTGTGTTAATTTATTTCAACAACTAGTTATTATTAAGTTCTGGTCGAAATAAATTCAGTATTGCCAAATGGCGGTCTGTCAAGTTTTTCTTTATTCGAAAATATATATATATATATATATATATATATATATATATATATATATAAACACATGGACATAAACACACACACACATATATATATATGTGTGTGTGTGTGTGTGTGTGTGTGTGTGTGTGTGTGTGTTCCTGCGTAGGCATGTTTGTGTGCATCTGTTTGTGTGTGTGAACGCGCTAATCCGTCTGTATGTGTATCTGTGTCTATGTGTCTGTTTGTGTGTGGGGTGGGTGGGGTGGGGTGTGGGTTAAGCATGACAACTTTTGTCGGAATCATCTTTCATCTTACAAGTTTTGACATTCCAACTAATCTCCTTCACATCACAAGAAAATAAACAAAATCACATGAATTAACAACAACAGCAAAAATAAATCAGAAACTTCGAAAAATTCCAACGTATAAATGCAAAGTAGACGATTTTAACATTTTTCGCTAAATATGCTGCACTCAACAAATGGTAAAACATTTTTGAGCGGAAACTTATTTAAGAGGTTAACATGAAAGACATTTAGACGAACTCAGAAAATAATAGTTTTTCTCCATTTAAAATTAGGCATTTGATTTTCGCCTACGCACTATCGACACTAAATGTAGCGCTCAGATTTTTAATTGTTTTTTTTTTTCTCTTTTTTCTTTTTTGAGCGGGGTTGCTTCATATAGAACCATCATATATTTGGCCATTTTAATATATTGTTATTGAGTATGAGTTTGAGTTTTGTTTAACGGCATATCAACCTGTGGGTCATTTAATGCCAAAAAAAACGTTATTTTGGATTTCAGTCTTTAAAGTAGTGGTTCTATGGAGATATTCGGTTATGTTCTGTTATATCTTGTTGAAAAGGTTGCTTTTTTTTAGAAAAATTAAAAATGTTTTCAGGGTTTGTATTCTTAAAGATGTCCCTCAGGTTTCTTGCTTGATAGTAATTAGTGCGGATATGTTTAAGGATATTATAATATATGTTACTTCTTTACTGTTGGATTCAAGCGAGGAATAATTGTGTTATCACGGCAATAATTAACTATATACAAATACGCGTTTTCCTAAATCTTCAGTCCGTTATCATCTTGTAAAACCATCTTGTTGAAAATGAGACCTTCCAAATCGTCCAAGATGCAATGCTAAAATGTAAATCCAGATTGTTTGATGTCGTTTAACCGCAGATTACTTATTTATCCCATTTTAGTTCACCCAATTTTAAAAAGTAAATATTTCAAATGGTCTTGCGCCGTTTACATACCCATATCGGGTACGTATCAGATATTAAGCTGATAAGAACAGATACTACACTTTGATCGTTTTCATTATTTTTACTTCTTTTGAGTTTTTCACATCAGCTGAAGTGATGGTATTTCACTGGAGTCTGAGAGACAATAAGTCTCCCCATATCTCCAGGACTCTTCTGAGTATTCTAGCCGATTGCAACAGTGCAGTAGTCTGGATGGTCTCAATTTTTCCTCTGATTTCCAGATCCTCCAGTCTTTTTTCCAAGTTTATTGTGACCGCTCCAAGTGCAACAACTACAATTGTATCACTTTCACTCTCATGTTCCACAGCTTTTTCAATTCTCTGGCAAGGTCCAGGTATTTATACATCTTTTCATTCTTCTTCAGCTTCACCCTGTGGTCTGTTGGGACCGCAAAGTCCACCAGTTGACACGTTCCCATTTTTTGTTAATCAACACTAGGTCTGGTTTCCTGGCTGGGATAGGGTGATTATTATTATTATTATTATTATTATTATTATTATTATTATTTGTATATTTTTTCATTGTCGTTTATTTTCTCTATATTGTTTTATCCTCTATCAATTTGTTTTAATCTATGTATTAACACGCTTATTCCTTAATCTTCCAACCGTTATTACCTTGCAAAGATCACATTAAAAATGAGACCATCCAAATCGTCAGAGATAAAATGCAAAAATGTATATCCTGATTATCTGGTGACACTGACCTGCTGAATCTTTATTTCTTATGAGTGTCGTCACCTCAGCTAAATAATGGAACATTCTGTTTTATTATAAGGAAAAGACATGCTACTCAGAATAATATAAGAAAGAATAAAAGAAAGTGTGTAGGGGGAAGATATAGAGAGGAGGTGAGCGCGTAGAATCGATACCTCTAATCTGTTTCAATCGAAATTAATGAAAAGATGAAAAGAAAGGAAAGAAAGAAAAACGAGTGAGAGAGAGTTAAATCAAGATTATTATACTTTTTTACAGATTGAAGTATTAAGCAATAGCTCTTAAGTAAACATATGAAACATAATAATTAAAATTATACTGTGGTATATCCACAGGTGCTGCTAGGCTTTAATAATTTGTTTAATTTGTTTAATTTATTACTTATTTATTCTTGTAACTTTATTTAGATTTTCTTCGTGTAAATGAGGTGTAGTGTTTTTTTATAACCCAGCCCCAAAAATAGGGTGTGGTCTTTGATTATATCCACCAATTCTCCTTTATAAAAATGACAAGTGCTCGGTCATTGTCAAAACAAACAGACAGACAGAATATTTATTTTTGTATATAGTTTGTATTGTTTAAAATCACGTTTCATATTTAATAGTAATAATCATTTGTTTGCATAGTTATCTATGCATATATAAAGAACAGCTGTGTGTATATATGTATGTATATATGTCCGGACGAAACTATGAACATAAAACAATTAATGACAAAGTAAATATATACATAGTTATTATCACCAGATCTTGCTTTTTGAGCAAAAATAATGAAGATTTGATTTATGTTTAGGAAGTTGATTAAAAAATAAAATGTACATAGTAACAGCTGGGATTATTTTGCATTTGATATTTTAAATAAGAGACACTTGATTTTTCTTTTCAGATTGTCAGTGCACTTTTTTTCCTGATGCTCAACCAGGTTGGATCAACGCAACGTCTTTTTTACGTAGAGATTTAATGGGGCATCCTGCGAGGATTCAACTCAGGAATCAGTAATAATAAATCTGCAAGACTAAATTTAAAAAATCATCTACCCAGGGGATGCCGGGTAGCTGTTTCCAGTGTCGTATAAAGTAGTCCGGTCTAACATAAAAATTAACACTGATTTTCTCTGAATGTAATCGGGAGCCATTCACGGAACTTTGAACCTAACCCTTTATTTATTCCACGGGGGTATCCTGTTCTCATTCCGTTAACCATAGCTGGGGTAGGAGTTGTGTTAATTATTTTTCTAACTGCCTCTACTCAAAGTTCAAAGTTCCGTGATGGCTCCCGATTACGACAAGAAGGTTCCCAAGTCCGAGAAGGTTCCCGAGTCCGACAAGAAATACCTGAAGAAGGCCGGAGGGCATATCGACCGAAACGTTGTACAAATAACAATGAAGATGGGGACAATAGTCCGAATAACGTAGATAATACTAACACTGATTTTATACTTCTTTATTACAAATGTTTGGGCTGCACTTATTTTTGAGCCATACTGTAAATGTTCGATATTTAGAACTTTCAAATTCATTTGAAAACTGCATTGTACACTTTTCCTTTTACATGAATCTTTTGTTCTACGAATCAGTGATTTTAAATTCACTACCCGCAATTCAATTATGAGTTTAATTTTCTTCCAATTATTTCGCTTCATTTGCCTTTAGTGCAATCAGGTTTAATGTCTACAATGTTTTAGCCGACTAGATGAAATGTCCCACTGTTTGTTGCTTAGAGGTCAATTCAGTAACATATATCATATTGAACATTGTTGATTGTCATACGACATAACCTTATGATAAACTTGGTCTTCTCTAAGAAACACTTGCTCATAGATTAAACATTAACCGACCAACAATGAAGTTTATGTAAACTTTCTGACCCAGCATATACATATATATAAATTAAAAACTTATAATATATATATATATATATATATATATATATATATATATATATATATATATATATATATATATAATTAAAAAACTTAAATTTCTTTATACTCTTCCATTTCCCTTTTCACTAAAACTTAAAATCTTCTCCTGTCTATATTAAATTACATTTCCTTTATTTTTCTTGCCACCATCGTTATCATCGACTTTACCCATACATAATAATAGTTTCTACTCTCTTCCTAATAACATGAAACAGCAAATTTGTTTTATGTTCCCTAACATATTTAAATACTCATTTTGATTTGACTAAAACAACAATTTTAATTAGAAAATCACTATAATGACTTTATTAACAAATTAATAAATTAACCACCAAAAAATCACACATACGTATAATTTCTATTTTAAAAAAATAAATATAAATCCCTTATGCTTTGAAAATTTACAATTCCACAAAACTTTATTCCAACCATCATCTCTCTGCGTCAAAATCTGTTGCATGCGACATAACGTCATTAACCGTCTTTCTCGGCCACGTTTGATCACTTTCACGTGTTTTTTTTTCAAAAGTTCTTTTTTTTTAACATTTCAAAAATTCTCCGCTTTCCAACGAATTTCATTTTAAAAAAAATAAGGATTTACTCTTAAAAGTAAGAAAGGAAATACTACAGAAGAACAAAAAGTTCTTTGAAACCAAGCTATGTAGCAGAAACCTTATCAAGGCAATAAGCACATGGGCTGTCCCTCTCGTAAGATACTCGGGACCATTCTTAAAATAGAAAAGAGAGAACCTCCGACAGATGGACCAAACGACAAGGAAAATCATGATCATGCACAAAGTATTTCAGCCGAGAGACCAACAGACGGAATCATTGTTCCAAGGAAAGAGGGAGTAGATTCCGTTCTTGTGCTGCGTAAAGGACTCGGCTACACGAGTTCAAATCCTGTATGTGGCTGCTTGTAGTGCGCACTTCTAGAGTTAAAACCTTCATTAGCAACTTCTGAGATACAATTTTAAAAGTGTCTTTATGTCAGAACAAATCCTTACCAAAGAAATTATACGCTTGATAGTAGATCGTTGAATGCAGTACAGGAAGCATTGTGTAACGGTTATCAGCTTAGGAAATAGACACAAGCGGAGTTCTAATTTTAGACTAAGCTCCTTGTGTTTAACTATAATTTAATTACATTTGAAAAGGCATGAACTCAACTCTTCTATCTCCAGCTGTAGGTAAGTAGTAGGACAGCCTTATTAGTTTTGGTACGACAGGCGGCCTATAAAAAGGACAACTCTGAATTCAAAATGGGACTACTCCGTTAAAATATCGAACTAATGTCACAGGAATTATCTCAACGAACACATATCACTTGAATGCATAATATGCCAAATTTTGGTTTTGTTGGATTGACATTAAATAACCCACGACGGCTGGCGTACAATCAAACAATAAAACCTAACCAGACCAAACTAAACCAAACACTTAAAAATTAATCACATTTAAGTATAAAATAAACTAAATGGGGTTGATATGTGGAGGCGCTTGATGTAAGAATTGTCGTTGTAGGATATGGACTCGGCGAGACGAGTTCAAATCGTGGGTGAGGTTGTTTGCATTTCACATAGCACTAATAACATTAGGAATTGAATGAATCCTACAATTTCCCTCCAGCTTTGGGTAAATAGTATGTAGGACAAGTCTCATAACCTTAGTTAGGTAACCAGTCTATGAGAAGGAAAAACTCAGAATTCAAACCTGTTAAACTCCGCTTAAGAAATTGAACTTGTGTCATATACTACTCGTGCGAAAGGATTAGTAAATCTGCCTATTGAGTTAATATAATATTAAACAAACCGAACCAAACCAAGCTCAATGTTGCCTTGTACTACACACTCAAGTCCTGTCGACTGCAGAGAGGTAACCCCCCAATGGGGCCACCTGTTGGCCGTGGGTCGAGACCCGTGATGCTTAATGAGGGAATCCTGGTGGCTAAGCAGTCAATGACATGCTACACTCTACTTTGGCCAATACTTAGGCTAGACGAGCGTCGGAGAGCCCTCTCCAATCAATCGGCTAGTCACGTCAAGAATTAATTTATTTCAAAACTTTGTCTGCATTAAATGACCCACCAAGGTTGATATGCCGTAAAACAACCCCCCGCCAAATAAAATAAAACGAACTAACGCAAACCAAGGCATGCGCAATGTTGCCTTGTACTCAGTATTCCTAGAGTTAAAGTTTTCAACTCACAACTTTTGATGAACAATTCTAGAAGTGTCTATATCAGAACACTTCCTTACTAGAGACATTATACACATGATAGTAGATCGTAGAGTGCATTACAGGAAACATAGTGACAGATACAATAGAGATGTGAAATCTAATTCAAATACCTCGCCTGATAATGATGATAACTTATTTCCAAATATCAGATATTTCTTAAACATTGTTATAACTTTGGAGTAGGGGGGGGGGAATTCTGGCTATCAAACCAGGAAATAATCAATATCTTCACTTGGTATGCCGTCTCCGCGTAGTAAAATCAATCAAAATTCATTTTATTAGACTTGAGAAATATAAGTATGCTGGAGAGAAGATTAACGAAAACCTATATTTGGCGTCTGTATATGAATGAGTTGTAAAGAATCTAATATCGCACCTTTGGCTAACAGTTCCTGAAGTTACAAAATATCAAAGAAAATTGGTTTGATAAAATGGTTTTTCAAACTCGTTCTTTTATTCGTCTCGGTTGTTTGTCTGGCTCTCGTATCGTTTCAAGCAAATTACGCCGGTGCGGAACATTTGTAGAAATTCCATGGTGAGTCAGTTCATGTTGATTCTACCAACGACTATTTCATGGAAAATGCCGGTTTTAAGTGAAGGCGCTGTGTTGCGATTTGTGTGTTCATTTTAGGGATGCATTTGAAAGCAATTTTACAGTTGAGATCCGTTGTGGAATACATTTTTATCCATTATTAAAGTAGAAAGATGTATTATCAGTTTTAATCCGTGTCCGTTGATCCGTGCTTAGTTGTAACAGAGTTTATCACGTCTTGAAGTAGAGAGTTGCACAATCATCAGAGTTTATCTAGTCCTGAAGCAGAGAGCTGTACAATTTCGTCTGCTAGTCCTTGCCTCTAGCGAGCAATTGTAAGACAATTTATCAACGCCTATAAATTGTAAACATGTTTGTCCGTTTTTGATTGGCTGATTCAACCAGCGCTGTTTTGGAACAGTTTATAAATACAAGTGATTTTCAGCAACCGTATAACAAAATGATAATCCAACATCCAAATAATCCATGTAAAGGAATCAAAGGTAGCAGAATTTTATTTTCTCTTGTGCAACAATACAGTATCAAAATAGATATTATTAGGTATTATGTATTACCAACCTCTACAGCATTGTGTTACGTAGCCCTTTGCATAAGTTCTTCTATCGGGTCATATAGAGTGTGTGCCTCTATCAGGTCGGGATTTCTTCTTCGAATCAGGATTCTGCTTCTTTTTCGGCTGGGATCTCTCTCTCTCTCTCTCTCTCTCTCTCTCTTTCTTCTTCATTGTTCATTGTTTTTACTCAATTTTTCTTTTTAATTCTCTCTCTCTCTCTCTCTCTCTCTCTCTCTTCTCTCTCTCTCTCTCTCTCTCCCACCCCCCGTTCTAATTTGAGGTCTTGTCAGTGTAGTACACGGACATATTCCTGTCTGTACCCGAATGCCTGTTCTCGAATATATTTCCAACCCGCCTCCACTGCTGCTGCTACTGCTTGGGCTCGGACTCGGACTAGTGCTTGTGCTTATGCTCTGGAGAAACAGAGAGCCCATGTAGAGAGCAAGTTGCACGGAGCAGAAATAGAAGTAAATTTCTTCCGCCTTCAGGCAGCTTGTCTCAACTCACTAAATTCTACCGCTACTTTCCCAGCGTCACCTGGTCCCATGATCCTCTAAGCCAATGAGATCTCTGTTTCAGATAAAGTTCAATGCCTTTCAATCAAACTATTTGAATCACAGTGTTAATTTGATGTTTTCCCGTTCAAACTACTATACACAACTCGCTAAAATTTCTTATGTAAGAATTGAAACACATGGATTGTTATAGACATTTTATCGATCATATAGAACTTTAATATCTGATGAAATGTAACGGGAATTCTTTCTAGCTGTATCCGTGTCAGTACTTTTGTAAGCTTGCACCACTTGGAATCTAAGTCTTTGCCTACATTAAACCGCTAAAAGTAGCTCTCCAGTGAGACACTGAGGTAGGTCGTTTAGAGTAGATGGGTTCTCTGTCTATAATCTTACTGCCCCACGAGCTTGTGGTCGAAATATATCCGAGGAGATAAAACGCTTATACTGATATAGTTCTCCCGTGTTGTTAATGCAATTAGCCGAATGAGATGAAGCAGCACGAGACACCCCCTACCAGTGCAGAGGCGATGCAACTCAAGAAGAAGCAGTAACTTCAAATTAATGTCGTGCCCAAGAAGTAGGGATGTGACAATCCCACATATATAAGTGCCCAGATATACAACTGTTGGATTATTGGTATTATATGTCTGCTGAAGACCACAGCTTATATTTATAGACTCTTTCAAAACAGCAGTAGCTGGATTAACCAATCAAAAGCGTATTTAATTTACTTCTTAAAGGCGTTGGTAAATTATCCTAAAATTACTTGCTGAAAGGACTGCTTAAAGGAATAACCAAAACGATTAAAACTGAAACTACCTCTTTCTATTTTGAGGACAGCTCAACAGTCAATAATTTAAACTAATACTATATCTTTCTACTTTGTGTAGAGATCAACAGACTAAGATTAAACTGATACTACATTATTTCACATTGAGTACAGATCAACAGACAAGGATTAAAACTGATGCTACATCTTTCTACTTTGAGGACGGATTAACAGCCGAGGATTAAAATTATACATCTTTCTACTTCAAGATAGGATCAAAATTATACAACAAAGAATCTCTACTACATGCAACTACAGACCTAAAATGGCCACACGAATACTAACAACAACATATGATGAATTGACTGTCCAACAAATCTTTAAATAGTACCGGATTATACAACAGTTTCAAGAGATATGTGTTTGTTGATATGATTTCTGTGACGTCATGTCAATTCTTTAGCGGAATCGTCCTGTGTTGAAATCATAGTTTTCCTTTTAATTCATCGGTTGTCACAGCAAACCTAAAAAGCCCGGCCTGTCCTACTATTAACCTGTAGCTGGAGAGAGAAGAGACGAGTTCATGCCTTTTAAAATGGCATTAGAGCAAAGTAAAACGCAAGCAGCTTAGTCCAGAATTAGAAGTTCTCTCGTTGAGTCTATTTCCTAAGCCGATAACCGTTACACTATGCATCCTGTACTACATTCTTCGAACTACTATCAATCGTATAATTTCTGATAAAGACACTTTTAAAATTGTATCTGAGAAGTTGTGAATTAAATTTTTAACTCTAGAAGTGCGCACTACAAGCAGGATTTGAACTCGTGTAGCCGAGACCTTTTACTACGAATAGTAAAAGGTCTCGCTATTACGTAGCACAAGAACGAAATCTACCCTTTATACACAAACCTGTCGGCTCGTTGAATCTATTTCCTTAGCCGATAACCGATACACTGCACTTCCTGTAATGCACTCTACAATCAGTTGTATAATGTTTGATATGTTTACTTAAGAGCTATTGCAAATTGTTCAATATGTAAAAAGTATAATAATCTTGATTTCTCATTCTTTTTGTTTTCTTTCTTTCCTTCTTTTCTTCTTTTCATTATGTTCAATTGAAACAGATTAGCATTATCACTTCTTCGCGCTTACCACTTTTATCTATCTTTTCTCTTTTTTTTTCATATTTCTTTCTTTCTTTCTTTCTTTCTTTTTTTTTTCTTATTATATTTTTCCGTGCAGCATGCCCTTTCTCTTACTTTTCTTTCTTTATGATAAAAAAGAAATATTTCATTATTTAGCTGAGGTGACAACATTCATAAGAAATAAGAATTCGGCAATAAGCGATACCATATAATCAGGATTTACATTTTTCCATTTCATCTTGGCTGATTTTGACGGTCTCATTTTTAGGTGTTGCAAGAGGATTACGGATTAAGGATTAAGGAACAACAGAATTGATATATAAATAATAATTTGTTTGTGTTCTGAATTCTAAATGAAAGCTTTAACTCTAAAGTACGTACTACAAGACAACAGTGAGCATGTCAGGGTTGGATTTGGTTTGTTTAATGATGTATCAAGTCCAGAATTTTGAACTCTGCTCGTCGTGACCATTTCCGATGAAGATACGCGACATGCCTCAATATTTTTAGCAACCGAATTTAAACAATAATACTAGGGTTAGTCAAAGAGTAATGCCATTTTGTTTAGGACAGGTATAATTACCAACACAGAAAATTAATTAATGTCTGCATCTCTTTGGCCCCATGAAAGTGGGCTTGAGAGGCAAACATTATTTCAGTGACGAAGAATGGAAATCTGTAGTGAAGAAGTGGCTCAAAGATCAGTCAACAGAATTTTACGAGGCAAGTATACATGCTTTCATTCGAAGATAGATCATTGCTATTGAGAGAAACGGTGACAATGTGGAGAAATAGGGATGGGATCCACAGAGGAGGAGCTTCGTGTTGATGTATGATACATGTTCCTGTGTTCGTAATTATACCTGTCCTAAACAAAATGACATTACTTTTTGACTCACTCTCGTACTAAAAAGAAAGAAAGGCATGCGTGTGTATGTGTGTGTGTGCGTGCTCGCGTTTGTGTACATATATGTGTTTGTGTATGTGTGTTTGTAATAGATATAAAAACATTTTTTGATTTCTTTACTTGGCAAATTGTCATTTGGTTATTCTTGCGTTGTGTCAGGCGTATACAATTTGCCGATGGCATAAAACGTCATTGTGATTGAGCCGAAATGTGGGAGGGGGTAAGAAACCACGTGATATTTCCTACGGCATACTGATCGAAAGAAAATTATCTTCGCGCTTTATTCCTTGTCGCCATGGCAAAAAAAAACATGTCGCCTCCAAGGGACTACTCGGAAAACTCATCCTGCAAGCACAGGAATCTTAGATGTTCAGATACATAATTATATTTTTTTTTATCAAAGAAAAATATTTTTTAAATAAATCTTAAGACGTTGGTAATATCGGTGTCCAATAAAGTACGCATAACTTAATTTTATTTTTGGTCCAGTCAGTGAATTTCCTTCATTTATCATAAGATAGATAGAAGTATAAATCGATTTAGACTATTAATTTTCGTTTGGGTCCAATTAGTTGGTTGGTTCGTTGGATTTTACGGTATGTCAACACTTGTTGGGTTATTTTATGCCGAAGTCATTTTGTTTTAATCATTCTTGATGGGATTCGATTTTTTTCAAATTCAAGTTTTTAAATATATTTTTTACTCAATTTATTTTAATTTAAAACATGTTGTATGCCCCATCGGATATATAAACGAGGAGAGAAAGCTCGGGTGAGAGAGAGAGAGAGAGAGAGAGAGAGAGAGAGAGAGAGAGGTCGTTGTACAAACAAACATGCAGTCAAACAGACATACAGAATCATTAATGTTCAACCGTTAAGGAGTGACATTTTTTTCTTTTCGTCTCTAATTGCAAACTTCTTTGGAACAATAATGGAGTTTTTTTTTTATCGGAAAGCAAGCTCGTTTGAATATTTCATAAAGGTTTCAAAAAAAAAAAAGAAATCGTGTTGAGGTTGTCGGTCTCAATTTACAAACAGAATTTATTACTGTCTATATGAATATTGATTCTAATTCACACTTCCTCCGTGTCAATGACCAGACAGTAAATATAAAGAATTGAACGTGGAATTCAGTATTTTCGCCGTCAGCTAAATGAACTAATTTCCAATAAGATAATTGTATTTGCTTCATATCTATCATTATGCATCTCTCAAAAATACAGATATACAAGGGATGTGAAAAAAGTATCAAGATTTTTTTTAACTTTTTGATACACCTTTTATTCTGAAAAAAAATAACGTATCTTTAATTGTTCTTTTCTATCTTGGTAAATACAGCTTCAATCTCGATACTAAATACACACCTTGTATGTCAGTTGTACAGTGGAGGCTCCGCTCTGTCGGTAGAGATATTAGAATATACCGACTGCACCTCTGCAGAAAGGTTAGTAAGTAAGTTCGACGGAGTCGCCAATTGTCGGTATCAGCCGGACGACGATGAAGTCTATCCCTTTTTCCCTAGCTCTAGATCCAGGAGAGTGTTTTGGCTTTTGAGATGGAGTGCAACACCAACAATCAGCTCACCTTTCAAATGGGGCTACCTGTTCGCCCTGGGTGGCGACACAAGATGCTTAAGTGCAGAATCCTGGTAGCTGAGCAATCCATGACATGCAATATTCCACTTTGGCCCTTATTTAGGCAAGACGGCAGTCGATGACGCCCCCTCTGATCAATCAACCGGTCACGTGAAATCCTAGAACCCTTTTTATTATATATGTGCTTGAAGGCGGTGTCTGAAGGATTTAGTGTCTTTGATATGACGTTAAACTGCATCTGGAACTCTGGGGAGTATGGAGTGTCCCTTCATCATCATTACTCTCAGTTCCACCCTGAATCGAAGTGGTAGTATATGTTAAGGTTCCCTCAATAGGTAAATAGATTAAAAATAAGTTTTAAAAATGTGTTTAAAAACGAGTTGAAAGAAAACTGAATACCCCCAAATGAATAAAATAAAAAGGACTTTGGCATAAAATAGCTCAATGGTTGACATGCCGTAAAGAACAGCCAACCAACCAACCAACCAACCAGCCAGTGGAGGTGCGTTGTATAATGGTTACTGTCGAAGGAAATAGACACGATGACACGAGTTCAAATCGTTGACGCGACCGTTTTCATTTTGTTAAGCGCAAATACATTTGGAAAAGGTGTGCATCTAACTATTCTCCCTCGAGATATGAGTAAATTGTTAGGGCGGATAGGGTTCTTTAATCTTGGTCAGAAAATCAGTATAGAAGGAAAACTGTGAGGAAAACTGTGTTCAAACCTGTTAAACTCCACTTAAGAATTTGGCCATGTGTCACGTTCTTTTCATGCGGAGAGGTCGGTAAATATATGTATTTCAGTTATACAGAAATATACGATATATATGTAATGGTGTCAAGTCATTACATTTTTCTTAATGATTTTCGTAAATAGACATTAATATTGAATACAAAAATAATGCTATTTATTATAATAGCTTTCCGATTTAACGGAGTTCAAATGTTTAAAACAAAAAGGGGCCATCTCCGTACTAAATAACAAGCCATTGAAATTAGTAGACCAGTTCTCATATATATATTTACATATGTAGGTGCGTGGTGTAATGGTTAGAGTCGTGGGAAATTGATTCGTCAATCTGATTTCAAATCTTGGACTGTTTGCATTTCACATAGCGCTAATAACATTGGGAAACTTATGAATCTATATATTCACCTTCCAGCTATGGATAAATAGTAGAGCAGACTGATCTCTTTAACCTTGGATAGGTAACCGGTCTAAGAGAAGGAAAACTCTGAATTTAAACCTGTTAAACTCCGCTTAGGAAACTGATTTGTGTCGCACCTTTCTCGTGCGGAGGTGTTGGTAAGTATATATATATATATATATATATATATACCAACCCCTCCGCAGGAGTAGGATGCGACACATAGTCAATTCATTAAGCGAAGTTTAACAGGTTTGAATTCAGAGTTTTCCTTCTCCTAGACGGCTTGCCTAATCAAGGTTAAAGAGCCCAAACTTCCTACTATTTACCCATAGCCGGAGGGAAAATAGGATTCATACATTTCCCAAGTGTATTAGCACTAAGTGAAAATGCAATTTCCACGTCCAGGATTTGAACTCGGGGTGACGAGTCCGTTTCCAATGACTTTAACCATTACACCACGCGCTTCCATATATAGGTAGTAATATATCATCAACAAAAAGCGATGTGAATGTACGCATAGGAAAGACGTGGATGGCAATTGATATATTATCGGTCATATTAATATTGATAAAAATAAAACAGGAATTCTTTGAAGCTGTAGCCGTATTAGTACGACTGTATGACTGCACTAACACCAAAGACATCATCTTTGAACACATTTCCAACCCGTCCTTCGGGACGGGGGTCCGGTGTACTTCAGCCACTGGACCGGTGTGTTCAATTAATAGCGTCGGTCCCAGGGGGCTATCCCCCCAGGCAATACCTGCCCCTTGGGGCAGGGCTGGGTTTATTGCCCAGCGCCTGAGGGGGAATGCCGAAGGGATCGAAGCAATTTTTGTTCTTTCCCACCCATGAGCTTCGGCTTGTGGGTGGGCCCACGTTAAAACAAGGCCTTGTGCCCAGCCCATACAGGTGGGGTATGAGGCAAATACCCATCTTTGAACAGTGATAGTACTATTTAACCGACAACAGGAGGGATGAGGGATTCATACATTTCCCAAGTGTATTAGCCCAAAATTAAACACAATAGTGAGACTGGAGTTTGAAATCGCTTACGCTGATGTTGATACCCACCACGTTACCTACTACACCACGGTGACTCCTTATAGAGAAACGTGTGTTGATAACAATGTAAAAGAATAATTAGTAAGAACTGTATTATCTTTAAACATATTTTAAGAGGTTGGTTGGTTGGTTGGTTGGTTAGTTGGTTGATTTTACGGCCTATCACCTATTGTGATTACTTTGTGTTAGCGGTAATGTTACTTTGGCCCCAAAACTAAGCCTAACGCGTCAGTCCATTCTTTACGCTTCACACATATTACAGATACCATTGTTTTTTCAACAAACTTTGGTTTAAAGTTACCCAACAAGGGTTTGTATGCCGTATAAACCAACCAACCAAGCAATCAAGCGGCCCAAACTAAAAAAAAAAAAAAATCTTATTAGCAAGCCAAATCAGAAGCCACATTTGACATGTGTCCAAGCAAATTAATCGGAAAATTCATTGTAATGGAAATGACAAGAGAATCAATCAAAAATCTTTTATTTTCTTTGGCAGGGAAGAATTTCAAATACAATGACTTATACACTCGTTTCTTTTCAACGCATAATCATCAGAATAATCCGCTAAATCTATTTTGTAAATCTTACGATAATTCTACGAACATGTTTCTCTCTCTCTCTCTCTCTCTCTCTCTCTCTCTCTCTCTCTCTCTCTCTCTCTCTCTCTCTCTCTCTCTCTCTTTTATTTTTTGTCTGCCTGTCTGTCATTTTACAACTCCAAGACAATGCGAACATGGCCAGTAATTTTTTAAAGAACCATATTTTATGCTCTTTGGTAGTTAGGTTGGTAGGTTGGGTGGTTGGTTGGTTGGATGGTTGGTTGGTTGGTTGGTTGGTTTGATGGTTGATTTTATGCCATAATAAAACTATTTACGTGAACAAACTCTACGTGTTTTAATTCCGTAATATTTCCAGGCTTAATATGATTGGCGAGAATATTTTTTAAACTTCGAGCGTTAGTCAAAAAGTAATGCCATTTTCTTTATTTAATGTAAAGTTGTTTTTTTTTTATAAAACTAAGGCCTACATTGAGACCCTAACAAGGCTCAGAGCAAGAATCTGACGAGTAAGACCCAACTTGCCAGTCGACAATGTCATACTTCCGCATGGCAATGCACGACCACAAATAAGCATCAGGACAAGGGAGAAAATCACCTCAATGGGGTAGACAACTTTACCGCATCCTCCATTCTCAACAGATTTAGTTCTTTCAGACTTTCATCTCTTCGGCCCCATGAAAGAGGGTTTGAGAAGCAAACATTATTCTAGTGACGAGGAAGTGAAATATGTAGTGAAGAAGTGGTTAAAAGATCAGTCAACAGAATTTTACGGGGCGGCGATACATGCTCTCATTCGAAGGGGGGATATTGCTATTGAGAGAAATGGTGACTATATTGAGATGTAGGGGTGTGATCCACAGATGATCAGCTTCATTTTGATCTATGATACATGTTCCTGTGTTCGTAATTATAATCCTAAACAATATATATATATATATATATATATATGTGTGTGTGTGTGTGTGTGTGTGTGTGTGTGTGTGTGTGTGTGTGTGTGTGTGTTTGAAGAGAGGATGACTTAATGGAGAAGACAAAAATCGAGCCAGTCATATTGTTGGCTGTCGAGAAAAAGAAATCGGAATAATGAATATAAAAAAGTGTTCAATACTATTGTAGAGCAATTTCCGAAAAACGGTTTTCACCGGTAGGATGTTCAGAATAATACTAATTGAAATTGGTTAAAACAATCGGATGTCAACCAAAAACATTAGAAAAGGAACGCTGCATACGTTTTGATTTTTAACTGTCGAAACCCGACTTCGGTTTTTGTCGACACCCGTACAAAATATTCGATCTTTGATCTAACACACACACACACACACATAAACACACACGGAAACTCACACACATCACACACACGCACATTATTATACACACACACCACACACTCACACACACGCACATAATATATATCTATACACACACACACCACACAACACACATATATATATATATATATATATAATATTAATATAATACATATATATATATATATAATGTCCGTGAGTTTGCATTAAGTAATGACTTTCCACTAATAACATCAAGCCATTAAGGCATCTATGGTGCAATCGTTACCGTTGTAGAAAATGAACACGGTGATAGGAGTTCGAATCCTGGAAGACGATGGTTGCATTTCACATTAACTTGAAAATCGCATAGGCGAGATGACTATGTCTTCACTACCCTAATTTAGATTTACATGCTTTATATTGCGCACTCTTTATTGAAACATTTACTAAAGTATATATATATATATATATATATATATATATATATATATATATATATATATATATATATATTCGTGATGCTCTAAAAAAAACTGGGCATCCTATAATACAGTCACTTGATCTACGCAGAACATTGTCTCGATTTTGCAAACTAAGTTAATTTTGACATCTCATTATTCAAATTAACATCAATGAATTAGCCATTCATTATTAAGATCAAGTACACTGACTTTGTACGTGAATCTCACGGAAATTCTTTTGGCGTTCAGTGTATTGACATGACATCTAGTCAATTCAAATATTACATCATTGAATTCACGCTTCGCTGATGGGAAGTTGGGAATATAACAAAGCATTATATGAAGAGGTTGCATCCTTATCTAGAATTGCAACGATGTGACGGAAAGCCAACAAGTCTTGTCGTATTGTGCATTATTGTTGGGTTACTTTGTGTTAGCGGTAATGTCACTTTGACCCCGAAACTAAGCCTGACCCCAAATAAATCATCTGATTTAGGGTTGATTGATTGCTTGCAGAGTGGATGTTTTTAGCATATATATATATATGAATAAATTCTCACTGACACACACACACACACAGTCTCTCTCTCTCTCTCTCTCTCTCTCTCTCTCTCTCTCTCTCTCTCTCTCTCTCTCTCTCTCTCATATATATATATATATATATATATATAACGGCTTTTCTTATGGGGAGTAACAGATTGGGTAATATATAACGGAGAGAGAGAGAGAGGGAGAGAGAGAGGGAGAGAGAGAGTGTGTGTGTGTGTGTGTGTGGTGTGTGTTTAAGTGTGAATTTATTCATTCCGACGTTATGGGGAGGAACAGATTGGGTAAATGTGACATTTTGTTGGATTTGCTTCTCACATACATACATATGCACATACACACACGCGCGTGCGCATACACATATATACACTCACACACACAAACACACAAACACACACACACACATATATATATATATATATATATATATATATATCACATTTCAGTAGATGTCAAATATCAATGACAGTTCCTCCGTATATGTATAGGGATTCTTCACGGGAATCCATTTAAAATGGATTCTTGTAGTTATTTGATACTTTAGTGATACGGTGATAATAGCTGTGATATGGAATAATTCACAGCTTATATTACTAGAGTCAGTCAAATGTCTTGTAATATATTGGAAACATTCGGCTCCATTCGGCTGTTCCGGATGATTTTGACGAGGTCGGAAACGTGATGAAACACACTGGACTATGCAATAATGAGATCCTCTGATTTTCTTCGCGGGTTACTGCTGGATTTACCTCTATGTCTTGAAGCACAATTATTATGGATTATTTTGTGGATATAAGGTGTGCTGAAGATCACGACTTATATTCATAAACTTTTTTTCCGAACAGCGGTGGCTGAGTCAGCCAATCAAAATCTTCCAATATTTAATTTACTATTTACCGATCGTCGAGGTTCTTGCAACCAGAGCGAAATTTCTTGAATCATAACTGAATATTTGCTTTTCACCACTCTCTGTACATCTTGTGGGGATCTAAGAGAACACTCACTGGCTTGCTCTGTCCCCACAAGATGTACAGAGAGTGGTGAAAAGTAAACATCTAGAAAAGGTAAAGCATGATTGATTGGGGGGGTGCGTGAGGGCTTTTAAAGTTTAGCTTGTGATTAAAAAAAGTCACTTTCTCATTTTGCATGAGAAATAGCGAATATATTCATGCTCTACCTGCCTGATAAAAAATCAGACGCTGTTGGAATATTTTGGTGATATGAGGTGTGCTACAATACACCACTTAAATTTATAGACTAAACGAGGTCACGTGATTTATACCTCAGCCAATCAACAGCCCGAATACGTGACTGATTAACTACTTCCTCGCTGATACTGAGATGTCTATTTGCAATCATTGACAGAGGACTTGCAAGACTGAGCAACACCAAGGAACAACCAAAGGATTCTTTACCATGCTATCAACTTAATCCGGTCCAGAGCTAAGTTGATAACATCATTGTCTATCATTGACTCCAAAATTCAATCCAGTATATAAGCAGATAAGTATTATAATATAGTAAAAATAGCAAATTCTATACAACAGTAACTGGTTGGTTGGTTGGTTGGTTGGTTAGAATTTACGGCATGTCAACCATGGTCGGTTATTTTATGCCGAAAACTCTTCTTTCTATTTAACCCATAGATCGGACTCTAGCAGGTACTACCACTCCGGATTAGGGTGGAGCTGGGTGTAGTGGTGATGAATGGATCCTCCACACCTCCAAAGCTCTAGAATTAGAACTTCATCATTAGATGAGAGTGACAACTAGAATAGATTGATAAAATTGTTAAATATCGATAATTAAAAGAGGAATTAACTTATTTCTTACAATTATATAAAATGGATATTTAAGTTGTAGACCAAACGAGATAAATATTCCAATATAGCACGTGAATCAAAATGTGCTCAACAGATCTAATGTATTCAAAACATTTTTGATTTGGAGCATTCACGGCAAGACCCTGAGCATAGCATTAAATCCTTACACTAACCCTGAAACAGCCTAATTTTGAATAAAGTTGGGTAGATTCAAAAGGACAGGGTCCAGTGAAAAGTCACTCGACAGTTATTGACGTGTAATAATTTTTTACCTACCCCTTGAAAAACGCGCAATTAGGCGTGAGATTGTTAGTAAGATGCAACGAATATTTCCGAGTAAGCAGGCTCGAAGTCGCTCGTTTCGAGGGTCGGCACCTTCCTCGTGACGGAATCAATATGGGCTGGGTTGGGAAATACAGCTTTATGACAAAACAACCAACTCTTGTTAAGTGATTATTAAAAACAAGAAATGACCAGTCCAACAAGATAGAAGAACAAAACTTTAACAGAAGTCAGCCTGAAGAAGATGGCGTCAGAGCTAGACGAAGTAAGCAGATATCAACAAGTAAGAAACATTATCATCTCATCTATCTACTATCTATCTGTTTGTCTGTCCGTCAAACTCTCTCTCTCTCTCTCTCTCTCTCTCTCTCTCTCTCTCTCTCTCTCTCTCTCTCTCTCTCTCTCTTCCTTTATGTACCAGATATTGAACGGGTATATCACAGTCGTAGGAAATCCTAGACGAGGCTGGTTACATTTCACATAGTGTTAATACACTTGGGAATGGTATGAATCCAACTAATCTCCCTCCGGTTATGGTTAAATAGCCCATACATACGTTTAATCTTGGTATGGCAACCGGTTAAATAAAAAGAACTCAAACCAATTAAAATCTGCTAAAAATGTTAACCCTGTGTTGCGTCCTGCTCGTGTGAAGGGGTTGGATATATTAAAATAGCGATCGTATCAGGTTCGTGAGAGTAAGATGAATAAAACCCACATGTTCTGTGTGCGTTCTGCCACATGTTTTCTTTCATTTGTCATGCAAGAGTAACACACGTTCAGCAATTGATCGAGGGTGTTGACTTTTTCAACACTTGTAGTTTTTATCCCCCTTGAAGAAAATATCTCCCCGAATTGACGGTTTCATTATTATTCAAAACATTCATTATATTTAATACCCTTCATATCCCGCAAACACACAGAACATAATCTTCTCAGGGTTTTTTTTTCTTTCTATCAAAATAACATTCTATCGAATTCTCCTTCTCTTCGTCACAATCTGTTCTTTCTCTCTTTTTTAATTTTTCTTTCCTTCCAAATTAGATTCTATTCGTGTTTGTAATCAGAGGGAATTTCATATGGTTTAATGATTAGCTAGCTCGGTTAGCATAGAAATTATAGCCGCCCTGTCGACTGGGGCGTTAGAATGCACCGACTGCACCTCTGCAGAGGGGTAAGACTCTCCCAATGGGGCCACCTGTTGGCCGTGGGTGGCGACCCGTGATGCTTAAAAATAGAACCCAGGTGGGTGAGCAGTGCATGACTTGCAATACTCCACTTTGGCCCTATCTTGGGCTAGACGGGCGATCAATCGGCTGGACCCATCAAGCCCTAGCACCTATATGATTTTCCCAACCCTATTGCCCTTATGACAAGCCCCAACCCCTTTTCATCATATGGGTGCTAAAAGGCGGTGACTGAGGGTCTACATGTCCTGGGAATTACGTTAAACTCGATCTGATGATGAAGTTCCAGTTTTGGAGGTTTAGGGAATGTGGAGCACCCCTTCATCACCATTGCTCCCTGGTCCTCTCTGACCCGGAGTGGTAGTATCTGTTAGGGTCCCATCTATGGGTTAAATAGAAAAATGAGTTTATTAAAAAAATTGTATTATCCATTAAGATTTGATTTATTTCACAACTTTATCGGCATTAAATGACCCACTGAGGTTGATATGCCGTAAAACAAAACAAACCAAACCAAACCAAACCAATAGAAATTTTAGTCAGTTTGATTCTCAATGGTTGGCCACTATTTCTCAAATTAATTCAACCATTACGCATCCAATGGTGTCGACCAAAATGCAAATAAGCTAGTCAGCATCCTTCCATCAGCGAAAGACGATGGAGTAGTGTCCAAAAAGTTTTTTAACTACCTAGCCTGGGCGTCTTAATATGGAGGATGTGCTGTTGCCCGAGCAGCAGACCCCCTCTCCACATTGCCACTCTGGTCTAAAGGAAAGGTAAGAACCAATGTAGTTTGGTAACGGCAGTATCGCAGGAGTTGTTGTGTAGCACTGAATTTCAATTCTTGCAGAAAAAGCTAGAAGCAGATGATATTCTGCAGAAACTGTAACAAATTCGGACTACGTAGATTATCTAGCGCTTCTCGCAATACGCATGAATCACTGCTGCATTGTCTATAGAAAGCAGCAAGAGCCGTGTGACCTCAAATAAAACGGAGCTCATGTTTTAAAAACGATGAAAACATATCCACACTGGATCGCAAGCCTCTGAAATTGGTAAGCCATTACCGAGGTAGTAATATCTCATTTACAAAAAGTGATATGGATATATGCATTAGAAAGGCATGAACCGCAATTGACAGATTATCGATCATATGGAAATCTAAACTCTCTGATAAGATAAAACAAGGATTCTACCTTGCAGTATCCGTGTCACTGCACCACTTGGACTCTACCGAGATGCTTAGAGAAAAAGCTAGATGTGAACTAAACAAGAATACTGCGTGCTGTCTTAAACAATTCTTGGAAGCAACAGACACACAAAAAGCAACAGTACGGTCATCTATCACACAAACCATCCATATAAGACGAAAAAGACGTGGAAAGAAAAAATTAATGTCAAAACAGTGCGTAACACTAACATATCCTTAGCTAATAGAAAATTACCAAAATATATTCTGATTGATAGGATATATATATATATATATATATATATATATATATATATATATATATATATATATATATATATATATATACCAACCCCTGTGGACGAGTATGAGGTGATGCATGGTCGATTTCTCAAGCAAAACTTGACAAGTTTGAATTCAGTTTTCCTTCTACTAGAAGAGTTGCCTAACCAAGGTTAAAGAGCCAAGTCCACCCTATTATTTACCCATAGCTAAAGGGAGAATACTGGATGCATACATTTTGCAATGGTATTAGTGCTATGTGAAAAGCCAACAGCCATACCCAGAATTTGAACTCTGTTCGCAGGTCTATTTCCTGCGACGACTACCGTTACACCACGTTTCACCCAAATATAATCGAATCTATTACTGTAACTATAATAGGATATATGACTGTAACTGCATAAAAAGGCTGTATATGTATTAATCCAACCGCTCCGCATGAGCAGGATGTGAGACAAGGTTAATTCATATATGAATTTAATGGTTTTCCTTCTCCTAGGTTAAATTGACCAATGCTCTACCATTTGATCATAACTGAAGGGATAATAAATGGTTTCATACCTTACCCAAGATTATTATGTCATGTGAAATGCAAACAGTGTTTAAGATTTGAACTCGGTTCGCCGTGTCCCTTTCTTACAAGGATTACCATTACACCACAAGCGACCCCTAAATATTCTATAAATGTTGTTGTTGTAAAAAATGCAAAAGAGACTTGGATAATGTTTTCATCAAGCTTAACCGCTCCTCTTGTCGTAGTAACTTTGTTGATTAAATCATATATTTTTAGTCTTCTATATAAATTTATATAACACGTCCACCGATAACAAAAAATATATAATTACTTAAAGAAAAATAATTTTTTAAAAAACTATATCAAGCGAAAAATCTCATACACACTTTGACCCATCCTGACAAATTTAGGATTAGTAAACTTAATCCTGTTTACCGTGTGTATAATAATTTGACTGTCTATTTTTGGATGTCAGCGAATAACAAAGTGTCTTGAGCCCTTCAAAAAACAAAAATGACAAAAGAATCCTATTTACTTGTGATAAGAAATGTCTAAAAGTAGACATAATACGATTTGGATGGCTAATGCGAGAAATGATGTAAGCATTACAACAGGATGTTGTTAAGTCTACTGCGTAGGCGACAAGAAAAATATTGATTGCGAATATGATAGGGTATTTGATATTTATGTTGAGAACGGGAGTAAGGGTTATATGTCACGGTGGTTTGATCATAACGATTACCGGCTTCTTCGTAGAAGAAGGGGATATTGAAGAATGAGTTGTAAAACAAATAATAAAATGAAATGAAATTAAAACAATGTGGACAGGACAAATCGAAACTGATGTGAGTAAAATTATAATCTGGGAAAAGGAAATAATTAAAAATTATATATATATATATAGAGAGAGACAGAGAGACAGAGACAGAGACAGAGAGAGACAGACAGACAGACAGACAGAGGGAGAATGAGAGGGGGAGATAGAGAGAGGCAGCCAGACAACCAGATAAATACGAACATTGATAGATATATAGATATAAAGACAGAATGATCGATATATATATATATATATATATATATATATATATATATATAGAGAGAGAGAGAGAGAGAGAGAGAGAAAGAGAGAGATACATGGTGGATGTCAACTCGTGCACGTCCTATTCTTTTTATACTTTAGTGCTAGTAGCATTTGACAAATATATATACTCATGGGCAGACTGAGATAGATAGATAGATACATACATACACACATACATACATATTAGGGTAGGTTGATTTTCAACTTTTTGGGAATATCAAAAATTATACTCTAGGTACAGTTGGGTATTGGTGTGATAAGTACGAACAGCAAAAAGTTGATAATCTTTTCTGGATTGAAATAATAAGATTTTAATCAAGGAGACTTCATATTAGACGACTTTTAAGAATAATGCTCAAAATTGGTTATCTCCTTTTTGGTATCAATACTTATCATACCAATATATTTCTCAGTGCATCTTTTTGATATTCATAAAAGAGTTGAAAATCGACATACCCTAATACATATGGACAGACTGAGATAGATAGATAGATAGAGAGAGAGAGAGAGAGAGAGAGAAGAGAGAGAGAGAAGAGAGAGAGAGAGAGAAGAATGAAATCAATCCGAACAATAAATGAGAGTGAAAAATAGTAAATGTGAGGATGATTTATTGATATTTGTAAAAATAGATAGATAGATAAACAGATAAGAGCGGTAGTCAAAGAGTAATGCCATTTTGTTTAGGTCAGGTATAATTACCAACACATGATCGTGTATCATACATCAAAATGAAGCTGATCCTTTGTGGATTACATCCATACTTCACATAGTCACCGTATCTTTCAATAGCAATGTTTCACCTTCGAATGAGAGCATTTATTACTGCCCCGTAAAATTCTGCTGACTGTTCTTTGAGCCACTTCTTCATAACAATTCACTTCCTCATCACTGGAATAATATTTGCCTCTCTTTGGACCGATGAAAGAGGGTTTGAAAGGCAAACATTATTTCAGTGGTGAATTGAGAGAAACGGGAATTTCGTGGAAAATTAAAGATGTGATCCACAGAGGACCAGCTTCATTTCGATGTATGATATATGTTCCTGTGTTGGTAATTATACCTGACTTAAACAAAATGGCATTACTTTTTCATTCACCTTCGTAGATTATCGACCATAAAATGCACACACCCAAACAATCTTTATACAAAACATAATGTTCTTCTAAACAAAAGATGCAGCATTTTATTATTTATTATATAATGAAAACTGAAATTACTAACGACATAGATTATCGGCCAAAAATGTTAATTTCCATTTGAACAAAAAAGACAGGATTTTGTCATTAGATATTTTATTGAATACACTGAGTGTATCTCCGGTAGAACCAACCTCTTCCCCCGAAAAAAGGGGTAACCCAGGTATGGCACTAAACTGCATCTCATGGTGAGGCTCCAGTTCTGGAGTGTGGAGTTTTCTTTCATTGCCAATACTCCCAGGTTAACTCAGACCCGGAGTGGTAATACCTGTTAGGGGCCCATATATGGGGTCAAATAATTTTGCTTAAAAGGGATTTGTATTTGTTACGAATACTTGATGACATTTAATTGTATTTTTGCATTAAGAATTGTTGCTTGAGTTCGATTCTCATTAGGTGCTCCGTACCATCGCCCTTGTGTCACAACTAAGTTAAGCTGAGTCAATAGCTACAAAAAGTTATTTTTTGTTACTTGAAACCATAATAGAGTCTGCAAATAAATAACTATTATTTAATAGAAATAATTGATTGAAAACATATAATTATTAGTATCCGATACGCTCACTTGAAACGATAAAACTATGTGTAAATTATGTGTATTGGATAGGAATACTTGACATCATATAACTGTGCAAAAATCCCTCAAGAAACACAAAATGTAAATATAAATGTACTATAAACTCTATTTCCTAATCTAGTTATAAACTAACCCTGTCTAGATGAAACTGCCGTTAATATCAATCAATATTAGGTTATTCCATGATAGTGTTATCTGCAAGGCTCGGAAGGAAATTATATGATTAATTTAGATAAATCAGTCAAATTTGTTGAATGAATATTTCATGAAGCTAGAAATTCTAGCTATTAAGGGGAAATATTTAGTGTCTCATCTGTTATTAGTTTATTTACTGCTAATTAATTAAAAAAAAACATATTCTAAGAGTGGAAGTTTCATCATTTTTTCTAGGGTTAGTATGATTGACTCTTATTTAATCCCAGTTATGTACTTAATGAAAATAGAAAATTCAGTTCTTGCTGTGAAGTGAAAAATATATTGATTAAAATATTGATTTTATTCTTGAAAAGACTTAAGGGTGCTATTTCGTTGGAAATCTTGCACGTTGTATTACAACATTGGCTCTTCCATGTGTACGTTATAAATAAACCGAAAGAAATATTGATTGCTTGCTGGGTATGTTAAGACTTGTTAGTTTATTTAAAGTCAAAGTCTTTTTTGTACAAAATGCATATGGTTTAAAGTATCTAATGAAGCAACTATACAAGTATATTATTAAACAATTATATGTATTTACCAAACCTAACGGTCCGGTTTAAATTAGACGGTAGAGTACACTCCTCGTAATCACAAGGTTCTGAGTTCCCTACCGGTCCCCGCCAACTCAGCGTATGAGAAGCACAGATTGTATAATCTGATCTGTGCAATAAAATGGGGAGTTGACAGTAGATGTGGCACTCCACCTCAGCAAAAATACTCCCACTGGTTTAGCGCTAACGAAAAGGGGATAGATTTCCTCGCTGTCTGGCTGATACCTACAATAGGTTTGTATAGTTATGGAAGATATAATTATTGAAAAAAAGAAAGAAAAGAAAACGGGTCAACTGGTGGACTTAGCGGTTCCAGCAGATCACAAGGTGAAATAAAAAGAAAATGAAAAGATGGATAAATACCTGGACCTTGCTAGAGAATTGAAAAAGCTGTGGAATATGAGATGGAAAGTGATACCAATTGTTGTTGGTGCACTTGGAACGGTCCCAATAAACTTGGAAAAAAGACTGGAGGATCTAGAAATCAGAGGAAGAATTGAGACCATCCACACTACAGCACTGCTGCAATCGGCTAGAATACTCAGAAGACTCCTGGAGATCTGAGGAGACTTCTTGTCACTCAGCCTCCCGTGATATATCATTAGCTAATGCTGATGTGAAAAACTCAAAAGGAGTGAAAATAATAATAATAATAATAATAATAATAATAATAATAATAATAATAATAATAAGTTTGCAAAAAGTGTTATTTTTGAACATTTAGTAGTAGAATCCTGTTTGAGAGTTTTGATATTTAATATATATATATATATATATATATATATATATATATATATATAAGGTGTGTCATAAAAGTTTCGAGATTGTAACTGTATTTAACAAGATAGAAATGAACAATGAATATAACGTTATTGTTTTTTCAGAATACAACGTGTGTTATAAAACTACCAAGTTTAAAGCTGTATTTGCCAGGATAGAAATGAAGAATGAAGTGAACGTTATTTTTTCAGAATACAGAGTGTGTCAAAAATGCAAAAAATCTGTATACTTTTTTACACACCTTTTATATATATATATATATATATATATATATATATATATATATATATAGTGTGTGGGGGGGTCACTTTTCTTAATAATATTCACCGCTTTTTATTCATTTTTGTCCGCTAATATATAACCTTTAACGATGTCTATATTTCACTTTTCGACCAATATAATTATGCTAATATTATTTAATAAACGTCGGTTTAAGGCGAAAAAATTGAAGAAGAAATTAAAGCAAAACTAAAAGAATTGCAATTTTTAAAATATCGAGCGTCGGTGTCAATCTTCACTTATATATGCATTTTATGTATGTAATGTGATTCGAAAAATGAAGAGTACTTGAAATATATTTACCAATGCGGCTGTCAAAAACTCACTCTCACGAAATTCAATTAAATTTCATAAATAGGCGAAAATCAATGCATGTCAAGACGGTGTTTGAAAGTTTCGCTTGCTTAAATTTCGGGCCGATCAAGTTATTAATGTCGGTTCCTTTCTGATTTGCAAACTTAAATGCTTTCGTCATAATCCTACACCGATTTCCGCTAGATTACGGAAGTTAAGCAGCGATGAGCCTGTTCAATACTTAATTGGTGACCATGTAAGCAAGAACAGGTACTATATGTTGGATTATTTTTGGTATATAAGTCGTGCTGCAATCTACCACTTAAGTTTATAGACTAAGCGAGGTCATGTGGTCTAAACCTCAGCAAACCAACAGCCCGAATACGTGGTTGGTTAACTACTTAATCGGCTGATATTGACAGATGTCCATTTGAATTCATTGACGAATGACTGGCAAGACTGAGGAACACTAAGGAGCAACCAAAGGATTCTTCATTAAGAACTACGCTCTACTTAATGCAAAGGATCTCGGCTGGACAGCGATCTTGCTTGAAGCCTAAAAGATGGCCACAAAGATCGTAACACTATAAGCAAACTGATTCTTTTCTTTATGTTATAGAGTAACTAACACCCCTTCAGCACGCTAAAAGATGGACTGGCTCATAGCCATAAAATAGCCTATAATTAAAGTAGATTATCTGAATAATATTCAGTCTGACTGAGCGTTGGCTATACCGAACTGTCCCTTCTCTATTTAGTGTGTTTTGTCTTGTTACATGTTTGTAATTATTTGTTCTGTGTTTGTATGTATCCGTTTGGCACCGGATGCTGATGCTTAATAAATGTATTAAGCACACCATTTTCTGTGTATTTTTCTACCTCAGAGATACAACAGTTTATCAAAATGACTTTATTCAGCATTAAATAACCCGAGAAGGATTGAGATGCCGTAAAAATGTTCACTTCCTCGTCACTGGAATAATCTTTGCCTCTCAAACCCTCTTTCCTGGGGCCGAAGAGATGATAGTCTTATTCCGGTGACGAGTAAGTGAAATCTCAAGAGAAGTGGTTCAAAGAACAGTCAACATAATTTTACGGGTCCGGGATAAATGCTCTCATTCGTAGGTGAAACATTATTATTGGAGAGAAACTGTGATTATATATGGAGAGATAGGGATGTAATCCACAAAGGACCAGTTTCAATTTTATATATGTGTTGGTAAAAAATGGCATTACGTTTTGACTCACCCTCATATAAATGTGCCTGGGGGGGGGGGGTAATTAATTTTCCAGTAAATTGCCCTCATCATCATCGTGTCGCGCAATCAATACGGATATCCATGACAATCTCTCGCCAATCTTCTCAATCATTCAATGTCAAAGGGAGGTCCTCTGAGCAGTATCCAGTATCTGCACAGAACCGGTCAATGTAGGTCCTTGCTGAATGGCCCACATTAGCATGTCCATGTGTTGACTTCTACAGTTATTGTAGATGAACAAAATCTTTCTTCTGAGAAAGATCGTTCTCTTTTTAGACACACGTATCATATCATTAAAAACCTTTTTCGCTTAGTTCAGTACATCAACGCATTGAAGCTTTATTATGACGAATTCAATGAGTTGGTGATAGCTTTTGTTTTAACTTACTTACGCCACATCAAGTGATGATTTCTTGCAGTTCCGACCAATGAACGCATCAACAGGCTACAACAGTAGAATATCGTTGTGGTCTACCAATCTATTCACTGATGCGATGTTTGTAATGCCGTTCCTTCCACGCTCGTTGTCTGTGTGAGTATTGTCCGAGTTCCTGAATGCTTCACTGAGCATCAACAGTTTCCTGTTGTTAACGTTTCCGCACCGTCTAGGCGTGTGGTATACTTCACTAGACTCAATTATCTTTCGAAACTTAAAGGGTATTCCAAGGAAACCGACTTCTCGTAAACAGACTCTTGTTAAAGAGACTTTTCAACTAAAACGACGCAATGTATTATTTTGATTTTTCGGACTGTTGTCTTCTTCTTTGTCGCCTTCTTCTTTATCTTGATATCTAGAAACACTTTGTACACACTGGACTTCCTCAGGTTTACCTAGTCCGTCAGGGTATAGCAATTATTCAACCTGGGAAATCATCTTGAATAATTTGTTGAACGAATAAAGCGTTGAATAACTTACGAAGATTTATTCAAATAGTAACGTCAATGTTTTACACGCCTATCAACCTGAGAAGCGCCACGAAAAGCATCACATTCGTTAAAAAAACGTTTATTGGAAATTTGAAGCAAAAATTCCAATGGTATCTTGTGTTTATCCAATAAAAAATTCTGACAAAAAATAAACAACGCAAGTAGATGAGTAAAAAGCATTTTCCTAACAGTTGCTTGCATCGGCGTTTCATAATAAATGTTATATTTAATTTATAGGGTTTATTAGTATTATTGAGACAGTTTTCTTATGGATAATCTATTATTAAACTTAAACTGAGCTTATCAATGTTTTTTCCTGTTTATTCTAATGACACAAAATTCATACTAAAATATTCCTTGCTTTTAGGAATGAGTTATGTTTGAAAAAACATCAATTTTAATTGGTTCTAATTAATCGTAATTTGCAATTAAGTAAAAAATTGACCTGTCTCTTACTTTAATTTCTGCCTGTCACTTTCCGCCTCTATGCATACGTTGATTACCTCCTCGTTATATATGTTAGTTTCTCTGTGTGGGTAAAGAGAGAGATGGGACAGTTTTTTTGAAAGCGACATATAACTTCTCTATTTGTATTTTAAGATACAACAACAGCGATGATCCCGTAGTTTAATAAAATTCCATGATCCATTTCAATTTAAATTAGGTGAAACGATCCCTTCCTTAGAAATCTTACAAAATTATTTTAAAGTGATTTTTTTTTTACTCTCTGGTCGTATTTTAAACAAAAATTAATTTACTTTGTAAACTATCTTTTCCCAAATCCCAATTACCTACCGAGAGCTCAATGGGTGACCCAACGGGTAACGTTTTGTCTAGTTAGTCAATATAGGTAAGTAGTAAGTAAAGTCATCGGAGTGGTCTTTTGTCGGCATAACTCTCAATGTTGTCTCTTTATATAGGAAGTATATCTATTTTGTTAGTCATTCTGTGTTTTGTTACTAATAAGCCTTTAGAATTAAAACTAAGTTTTAATTTATACTAAACACTTTAAAAATAAGCATATCTTTATCATCTCTAGGGTGTAGAGCCTTGTGCATTGTCATTAATTTCCTAATCCTTTGGTCGATGTGTCTGTATCCTTCTTTAGTCCAATTTTAAGAATGGCCCTGAGTATCTTATAACGGGGACGGCCCAGGTATGTATTCGTTTAATAAGATTTCTGCTGTTGAGCTTGGTTTCTAATAGCATTTTTGTTCTTCTGAGGTGTTCTTTTTTAACTTTTTCTTTCATCACTGTTTGCTTGATAGTGTCTGCTGCTAAAATTCCTAACTATTTGTGACTTTCTTTTTCTTCAAGTGATTTTATAGTGTCCTTATTTGGTAGTTGTATTCCGTTCATTAATTTTCTTTCCTCTTTTTTATTACTAGCATAGTACATTTTTCGATTCCGAATTCCATCCCTATATCTTGGCTATATATTATGATGGTTTGTACCAAGGTTTCTAGTTTTTTTTCATTGTTTTCCATTTTTTTTATCTCATCCATGTAGATAATTGTGGTTTACAAGTGATAGTCAGTGGGATCCGATTCGTAAAGTCTATTCAAATGGCGTTAGTGGTAAAATAGATCTAGGATTATTGTTTTATTTTTCTCTATCATATCCCGCATTGATTTATAACACACAAGTGGATGACACAGATAGCGTATTAAGCATCTTTTAATGAAATGTTTGTATATTTGCTCCAGAATAACTGTTACATTTAGTGTATTTACCGACCCCTCCACACGAGCAGGATGTGACACATGGTCAATTTTTAACCAGAGTTTACCAGGTTTGAATTCAGAATTTTCATTCTCCTAGGCCAATTCCGTACCAAGGTGGAATAGCCTAAAATTCCCTACTATTTACCCATAGTTGGAGAGAGAATGATTAGATTCATAATTTGCCCAAGGGTATTAGTGCCATATACGATGCAAGCAGCCTCATCAAGGATTTGAACTCGTGTCGTCGTGTCCATTTCCTTCGACGACAACCATTACACCTCGGACACCTCACACTGTTACATTTAGTGTATAGAGTTTATTATCTTGCGACAGATTTATTATTTTTGTGTATAATTAATTCTATATAAGTACAAAAAAACAACATTTATACTACGACAAGTGTTTCCAAAAAGTTGATATTATTTGAGATGCAAATTTAATTATAGAAATATCAATATCATAAAATAATCTCATATTTAGAAAGGAGGATAAACAACTTAAAACTCTCTGTTTAATGGTTAAATATCTTTTTCTTTTCAAGTGAATCGTATTTTCTATACTTGAAAAAAACATGAAACATTGAACATAAGATTCTGTATTTGTTCTACACATGCTATTAAAATAAGAAATCATTTGAACGAGAATTTGTCACGTGATTAGATTTTCGAAATATGATTCTTTCTGAAACAACCAGCATCATATATATCGTTATTTACTAAGATTAGCTTAGATGTGACACAAGGCCAGAAGTATAGGGCACCCACAGAGAATAGAACTCACTACCAATGGTCTGTGAAGCGAGATTGCTCACCATTACACCATGTGATTATTATCGATATAAGATCAGAGTATATAGTTTAAAACAAATTGGAATCTTGAATATAATGCATTGATTGATTGATAGATGGATTTTAATGGCATGCCAATCTGCCAAGGGTTATGTTTAATCATAATATTTAGGGACATGCAATTTCGATTATAATAAAATAAACTTTAGTAGTCGAAATGTGTATCAACATTTAGATAAATATTATCGAAGATTAGAGAATATAATTATAATATAATTGAATGGATAAGTGTACGTTATCTATTAACAACTAAACGGAACTTAATTAGTAATACATAAATTGTGTATATATTCGGAAACTTGAAGCTGGTTAAATAAATATTTATTGGTACGCGTCTAATCGCCGTGTTTTCTCTAAGACAAATCTTCTCAAAAATAAAGAATACGCTGACAATATCAAACAATTACACAGAAAATTTAAAAAATATAAACGGACAATGAACGGGATTCCCAAATTTCTAGACATAAAACAACCCTATATGGGCTGATATAATGTTAAAATCCATATTTAAATAATTCAGCTGGGACTGTAGAATACAGTGACTGCACCTCTACAGGTGAGTAAAATCCCCCCCCATTCGGTCAGCTGTTGGGCATGAGTGGGGACACGTGATGATAAAAACGGACTACTGGTGGATGAGCAGTTCATGACATACAACACTCCAATTAGACCCTTATTTAGGCTAGACGGGCAGTCGTAGAGACCCCCCTCCGATCAATAGGTTGGTCAAGTCAAGCCCTAGCACCTATGTGATTGTCCCAACCATATTGCCATTATGTCAAGCCCCAACCCTTCTTATCATATATGTGCTAGAAGGTGGTGGTTGAGGGTCTTCATGTCCTGAGAATGGCGTTAAACTCTGATGGTGAGGTCCCAGTTCTGGAGCAATGGAGAATGGGGGGACTCCTTCATCGCCATTGCTCCCTGGTTTACTCTGACCCGGAGCGGTACTACATGTTAGGCTCCAATATATGGGTTAAATAGAAAAGTGTATTTATAAAAAAAAATGAGTATCCATTAAGAATTAATCTATTTCAAAACTTTGTCGGCATTAAATGACCCACCGAGGTTGATATGCCGTAAAACAAAACAAACAAACAATCAAACAATTTGCACACATGTATATAATTTTAAGTATTTCAATCTAATAGTGAATTGGATTCGTATTCCAATTTTGTGGCCTTTTGTCAGATTTTCTCTAGGCCATTGCTGTTGACTAAATATTTATCACCCTTAATCTAAACTGAGAAAAGGCCATAAAATTGGAATAAGTAGGAAATCCAATATTAGAAAGTGTTGCATTGTCTTCACAAAAACAAAATTCAATGATAAGATGTTTGGCACTCAAAAATGCGGGACTGGCTACCAACTTAAAAAGGCTCCCTTGTAGTTAAAGAGCTTATATTGACAATACACCGGGACGAGAGAAAAATCGCTTTTATGAGGTGTGAGTAAAACTTTCCATGAAATGATTGTTCAAAACTGTGTTGTCAGTCTCCAGTTTAAAAACAAGCGCTAGGAACTTCTGTACACACCTAACATTCTGCATGGTTTTATTGTGTAAAACTTATTATAACAAACCGTACCTACTAGATCGATCGACAAGATCACTTGGCTCTGAACTAGTTTAATTGCATTAGTGATATTCCTCTGGGCCAAGTTGGATATTGGTATTCTATGCGGCCATTGCTCAAAGGCAGACGGCAGTTCTTTGAAAAACGTCAGACGTGTAATGCAAAGGGAATCAAACAAATGGCTTTAATGGTTACAGCAGAACCGCAGTCACTTAACACCTTCAAAATAAACAGCCTCCTAGTAAAGCGTAGAGGTTTCTTCTTTTCTTTCTCTTATTCTTTTTCTTTTGTTTCATGTAAATTTGATCAAACGGTCAGTACTGACGGGTTCAGCATTTGTAAATGATCCTACAAATAAGCTTACTCTTAAAACAGAAAAAATCAAATAGTTTATGCCATTAAATTAAAGACTTGTCATTCTTAATTGACTTAACCTCTTCACAATGGACGTGTCATCTGGGAGGCTGAGAGAAACAGGCTCCATCCAGAATGAAATTATTTGTATATTACAAACTCTCACCTTTATATATATTAAAATGTCAGTAACCAGGCGCCGCTGACTTTATCTTCACGCTAACTCAACTTATATATAAGTTAAGGTAGCGTGACACAGATTCAATGTCACCTGGTTACTGATAGTTTCAGGCCTATGTTTGAATTTCGATTCGGAGAACAATAATAAAAATAATTTTGTTATAAACTAAATTAAAAGAAACTGATAGTTTATTATCTATGGATGGCTCTATGTTCACGCTATCTTTAACTTAGATATAAATGCTATAAACATGATATTGAGCACTGTTTACTCATAAATATAGAACTCATATATATATATATATATATATATATATATATATATATATATATATACTACTTAGGTTCCATTGACAAAATCTTCAGGATAATTCTGACGGGCATAAAACTGTCATAATTATCGTGAATATATTATCTGTGGAACCTGGGCAGTTACTTTCTGTTACTGAGTCAGTTCCCTAGACCGGCTCTAAAAGTACATATTGAACACTTTCCAATATTAACTATTTTGGCTCATCACCCTCACACACATTAATTTCACTCAATAGCCTAGAAAATGTA
>CM042146.1:894438-914438 GCA_023376005.1 Doryteuthis pealeii | reverse complement strand
ACAATACATATTTTCCAAATAGGTTAATTGTAAATTTGTGCCTTAAACAAATTGAGTGCAAAGAAGAAATTATAATAAAAAGCTTCAATGGCTTTCATATCGAAGTGTTATAGATTTGCTTACGGAGTCAGTCTGATTCCAAAATGATATGATATTGTTATATAGCAAGATTGCTGGGTATATAACTAAGAATGATAGAGAGAGTCTTTGGGTGATATTTTATTTTTGTTTCTGTTTTACATTGTGTGTGTCGTATTGTCACAGCAAGAAGAAACACAAGGTGCCATTGAGAGAAATATTTTACACAATATACACACGTTGTTATCTAACTAAGAGGAGGATAAAATAGAGATGCATGTCCGAATACATAAGCTAATCTTAAATGTGTAATTTCACAGCAAGAAGAAAATAAGATGTCATTCAGAGAAATATTTATGTACATGTTAATATCAAAAAGGATGTTAAAATAGAGATGAAAGGCCAAGTGCTTAAGCTTCTCTTAAATGCAGTGGACAAGTCCAAAATAAAAGTCTATGTAGGTAAGAACAGATCAGAACTGCTCCATTCTACAACACTGTTTCAAGATTAAAAACTCAGAAAACACGAAAAAATATTAGAGAGAGAGACTTACTTGTTTGTTCTTCATTCCTTCATTTCCTTCATTTCCTTCTTTCGGTCGGTTATCTTGTCGTCTTTTCCATTTTCTTACAATGTTCTTGTCTGGCTGTTTCTAACTAAGGGCTTCTTTTTAAGTCATTCATTAATCAACTACAAGTCTTTGTCTTTCTTTGATCAAAGTTTTATTTCTGCATTGCCCATTTTCACCGCGCGGGACTTATAACCTCAGCAGAGAGATCCTCTCTGCTGACGTCTGGTTGAAAACTGAGTATCTAAGTAGCTCTATCACGTGACTCGCGAATTCTTGCCTCTGGGGTCAGTTGGGGCCATAACCGTTGCTGGTATTTTTTCCATCCTTGGTCTGAAAAACGATGGTCCCTTAGAATTCTCGCTACAGGGCTTGTCAAAAACCCACGCCACCACTCAATTATGTAACAATATATTGGGCTATAGTCTCTAGAAGTAAAATTGAAAAAATGTGACACATCGACAATTGCGTTTATTATTAGGAAGATTCACTTATATGCCTAATTCACATAACATATTCCTATAAAAAATAACACCAGCTGTAAGCTACATGTTCTAAAAATGTTTAGCGAAAACATAATCTTAGATTTTTAAGTTGAGTTCAAAGTTGAGGACAATTGTCTCCATCCTGTTCTACGAACAGAAATGAAACATAATCTTTTCGTTGCATTAGCCAGGACCAAAAAAATATGAGTCTTGTTTTTTGTTTCATTTTCGAAGAAAGGAAATCAAAATAATGTTTTAATGGGCTGACGTATTACGTGACAAAAGGACACCTGAGGGGGAAAGCCATGCGTAGAAGACAATTATTTTTCTCTTCCTATAGTATTTACCAGGTAAACTGATAAATATCTTTCATTGGACATTCAAAGACTATAAAGAAAATATTCCTGGTGGTGAATAATATTATACTTTCCTTTCTTTTTCATATTTTCCTCTTTCTTCTTAACATTCTACACCTACGACCGAGATGGCCAGTGCATAGTTTCAGGCTATAGCGATCGAGAAGCGGTCAAATAGCCAGACTGTCTCCTGCGGTTTGTCCCGAAGACTGGATGCCGTTGCACCGACTTGTCGGATACGAGAGATGGTTGATTGGCAGATTATAGTGAAATTTTCAACTTCATGACCAGGAAACTGTGGTTAGCAGATTTTCTTCCCTCAGGTTGACCGCCTGCGGATCCAGAACTCACGAGCGATGCAGACGAGGTCTAAATACGATGAGACCGTTAAAATAAAAGAATACTATTTTATGAAATTAGGAATGTATAAATTACTTTTTTCTTTTTGGTGTCTATATGATTTAATTTTTATATTTTACCTCCATCTTTGGTTATGATATTAAGAATATTATACACATATGTTCAAGTATTCAAACTTGTAAAAGTTTAAATTCTAAGATTATGTTTTTGCCAAACATCTTTAGAACATGGAGCTGAAAGTTTGTGTTGTTTCTAAATAGGAATAGTGTATGTGAATTAGGCATATAAGTGAATCTTCCTTATAATAAATACAATTGTCAGTGTGTCACATTTTCCAACTTTACTCCTAGAGACTATAGCCCAATATATCATACCATTTTGGATATTGAATGAATCCGTGAGCAAATTGAATACATTCCAGACCCGCAATCCTGAAATTTCGGATTTTCAAATTCAAACTACTGCGGCGGAAGCGTGCTTAGCCCATAACCTGTTAAGTTTTTGTGGCCATTTTAGGCTTCAATGCGAGCATTCTACAGTGGAGACCCGTTGTGTTAAGCAGAGTCTGATCCTTAGTGAAGAAACTTTTGGTTGTCCCTCGGTGTCCCTTTGTGTTGGGTAGAATCATTTGGTTGAGCAGAGTCCTTGGTTGTACATCCGTTCGTCCATGGTAAATACGTGCAAATGAACGGCTTTCAAGATCGGTGATCGGTGGACTTTCACAGACATTATATACCGAAACAATTCAATTGTTTTCAGTCATTTTTTACGGGATTTTTTGGGACGAATTTTTTGCACAGTGATATCTATTATTGATTGGAAATAAAATTTGGGATTAATCAAAATGAATTACCTAATCCAGCAAAAGTCACCCATGAAATAGAAATAATTGTTAGAACGGAAAGTAAAGACCTATGTAATTCAACTTCTCATCAGTTTAAGTGGCAACAGAAGTTGTTGAACTTTTAAAGAGTAATCTTGAATATTAATGCAATATTTAAATGCAGCGATCAGTTTATTGTTGCCTATCACATACGCAGCAGTATGCCTCGTAAAGGGAAACCTTCACCAACAGATTACCAGTTTGCAATCAAAAGACCCGTAGCTGCAGCGAGAAAAGGTATATAATGTATTTCTTCTCCTACCCAAAAGTGGTTAGTAGGCCTGAATAAACCTTCCAGATTTGTTGATACAAAAAGCTATCGAGACTCTGAATTTGAATTGATCAAAAAAAAAAACTCTAATTTCCACAAAAAAATCTGACAAAAGATTATATAAGCATTTGGATTTTGTCGGAGGGAAATCGTTAGTATACATCGCTGATGAGACTTAATAAAGTCGAAACAGTCTGTACGATGTTCTACGCATCGCACATTTGTTTGCCGAGTTCGATTGTCATGATTATTTTCTATAATTATCGAATTGTATACGATATACGCATTGTAATAGCCTTCAAGCAAAATATAAATAATAAGCATTAATGTTAATTTCAAAATTATATGAAATGGGCAGCTTCCCTCAGCAAAAGAAGAGTTACACCCACAAACAGTTACACCCCAAACAGTTACCCCCCCCCGAAAAGAGTTCCAACCCTAAAAAAACAATTATTGGTTTGGTTTGTTTGTTTAATAGCATATGGATTATTCAACGCCAAAGCCATCCTTCTAGAAGAACAGTAATGCTACTCTTTATCGCATGAAGTAAATTTGGCGGAGTGTCCTAATGTCAGTATCAGCCAAACAGTGAGGGTGCCTATCCCCTTTTTGCTAGCGTTAGACGAGGGGGTTTGTTTTGCTGAGGTGGAACACTGCACCTACCATCAGTTTCCCTCTTACCCACACACATCAGATTACAAAAGCTATTTGTAACAGTATTTGTAATGTATTTTTCCTTCTCACATCACAACAAAACGTGAACATCGTATATGCCGTGCAATTTCAGAAATATCATGACTTAACATGGTTTAGTTTCTTTGTTTAATGGCATATCAACCTTCGTGGGTTATTCAATGCCAAAATATTCTTGTAGAAGAACAGTAGTACTACTATCTTAACTCATAGCGGAGGGATGAGGGGTTTCATGCTGTAAAGCTGATGCTTTCTAGTGTATTGCATCAAGGATGTGTTCAAAATAGCGCGCAGCATCCTTGTGTAGTTCCCATCTAGCTTTTCTCCACAAGCGTTTAGTTTAAGTAGATATGGTATCGCCATACAGAAGTATTGAGATGGAAGACTTCCGATTTGATAGTTTCATACAATTCTGGAGGGCATGTCATTTTCCATATCACTTTAAATGAGATTATAGAAATCAGTTGGTTGTTTGTTTTGTTTTACGGCGTATCAACCCGTTTCAGGCCATGTAATGCCGAATGAAGTCATTTTGATAAACAAAGGAATCACGTTGCTTATAGTACCATAATGTTGCTTAAGGGGTTACCCAATTAAGTATGGAACAGTGGAATATTGTATTGCATCTTTGGATTGGTTTGATTTAGTTGTTTTGTTTTACGGCATATCAACCCTTTTTGGGTTATTTACTACTGAAAAAAATCATTCTGATAAACAAATGATTCAAGTTACTTACAGTACCTGTTATTGCTTAAGTGGTCACCAAATTAAACATTGAACAATAGAATTCTGTAATCTATGTTTAGTTTCTTGGTTTCATGTCATATCAAACTTCGTAGTATTATTTATATTATTTGGACTATTGTACTCATCTTCATTGTTATATACACAACGTTTCGGCTGATGTGACCTCCGGCCTTCTTCAGGTATTTCTTGTCGGACTCGGCAACTTTCTCGGACTCAGGAACCTTCTTGTTGTAATCGGTTGCAGAGTCCGACAAAAAATATCTGAAGAAGGCACATCGACTGAGACGTTGTGTATATAACAATGAAGATGAGGACAATAGTTCAAATAATACAAATAATACTAATCATCAAGCCTCATCTAAAAAAATTTCAGAGAAATGCCAAAGCCGTCATTATAGAAGGACAGTAGTGGTATTATTCAAACCATAGCTCTGGGGATTATGAAATTCATAAGTTTCTCAAGGGTATTAGTCCGAAAGTGAATGTAAAAACATAGAGTTCGAACTTGTTTACTACGATGTCGCTGTCTAGTACGTTAGCCACTACGCCACAGCTACTCCCCTATCTTGACTTAGTGCTGCGGACATAACAATATGGTATTTATCGAAATTTACTCTTACTCATAACTGTAACATATTATGCGTGAAAATAAAGGTCGTATGATTTCTTTATATATATCTAAGACATCCACAGCTCTCACGGAAATTCAGGTATTAGTCTTTCCATTTCTCGCGTAATATTATCACGAAGCACCAGAAAAGACACACACATACACACATACACACACACATACACACATACACACGCGCGCGCACGCGCACGTACGCACACACACATATATGTGTGTGTGCGTGTGCGTGTGGTACTTAGTGAAAATATCACGTGAGACATGAAAAGAATTATATAATATATATATATATATATATATATATGGTATTTGTGGAAAAAGTGACTTACCGATAGTAGCAGCCACGTTAATATTCAATGGTGCGAATATGTAAACGTCGTTTTCGTTCATTATTTTCAATATTTTGAAAAACATTTGAAAAATCATCAAGTTTTCTTTTAATGTTTCTTATTTTGAATGGTTCAAAAAATTTGACTATAATATTAACATTTATTCACGTGTCATTATATTAAATGGGGGGGGCAATTTTACACATCGAATTGGATGTCCCGACGTCTCACAGACGACCTTTTTTTTTAATACACAATTTTTACATAATTCTACAAATTTTATTAAAAACAAATTTTATCAAAATTGAACGAATATTTTAATTTTAGTAAATAAAAAAGCTATATTATTATTAAATTTTATCTTGATTTTATCGACATCCAAAACGTTTTTTTCATAACAAAATATAAACAAACCTTAGTTTCGGCCATGTGCTGACAGTTACGTAACAAGATAGAGTCAGATACACAAACCTTTTCAGATTTAATGTCAAAGAAGAAGATATGAATATTTAATGTTTGGAAATATTTTTTCATGAAACTCTAAACGTTAGATAATTTTGAATATATATAAGTGTGAAAAAAATATATATATATGAATCAATATCAGTCATCTATTTATTGAAACTTGTTTTAAGTTACACACTGAATCATCTTTTGTGCATTCTCAGTCCTGAGTTTATATATAATTCAGTTGTCCTTACATTTGTATGTAGTACTTGATCCTGACTATAAATGAAATACTCATTGCAACACTTTGCAAAGTTACTGTGACGTAAGTAGTGACATAGTTTCGATTAAAGACAAAAAGAGATCGAATATCTATTAGATATAGATGCGTGAAATTGAAACAATAAAACTACAAATAAAAAGACGTTCACATATCATATCTATCTCATTGTCGTATATTCGGACGTAATAATGAAAATAAATTCATACTAATAGGATGAATCTAAAGGGCAGAGATGAAAATGTTACATCCAAGAAAAAGAAAGGGACGTAACATTTAAAACTTACAATGATTAAACTAGGCGACAGTTCACTATTTACTCCCTTTTATTTTCCTCCTGAAAGTTAAGTTTCAATAATACTCAAAATGCAAACAGTAGACAATGAACGCAATTTCACAACCAGAAATACCAACCGTTCAGTTCATGTGCTTTTCACATTCTATTGCTAAAGGCACCTAAAATACGAATGCTGCAAAGCACTAACCGAAGATTGTATATTTAGATTAACAAAGAAAATATGAACAACGTCGAAGGTGTGAAAAAACGTGCCCCGTCGGTATAGTTTAAAATACACTGACTGTTTTGGGTATTACACTAAACTGCATCTGGTGGTGAGGCTACAGTTCTAGAGATTTGTTTTTGGCTGATTAGTTATTTTTTAACGGCGTATAGACTCTTTTCGTGTCATTTAATGCCAAATCCAGTCATTTTGATATGTGGTTTCTCATAGTAATTATTCTGGCTAAATGGTCACATATCTAAGTATTGAACAGGCTCAACGCTGATTAATTTCGGTGATCTAGCAGAAACTGTTTCTTTCAACATGATTTGACAGTAAGCCTAGTTCGTGGGATCTTTCTTATAGTACCTATATATGTTGCTTAAATGGTCCTCCATCTAAGTATTGAACAGGCACATCACTAATTAACTTCGGGGATCTAGCAGAAACTGGTGCTTTTAACGTGATTTCACCGTAAACCCAGTTCGTGAGATCTGGGGAGTGTGGACAACCAGTTTATTGATGTAGGGTGAAAGGAATGATTGTCTCCAACATCGTATTAGTATTTAGTGTAGCTTACCATAAAAAACAATGGAAAACACAGTAAGTATTTCTAACTATCGTTTGATATTTCTTCATGACACTTCATGGAACATATGTTTACAATTAACACTGCTATTATACGTACTAGCAAAATAAAAAACGTCATCCGGGCGATGTAAAAACAGATTTTTAAAACATATTGCTTGAGGGGTGGGAGTTAAAAATTCAATGTAAGCGAGTTTGTACCCTATGTAAGTAAAATCATCAAATTCATTAAAGGATTAAAAAATAAAACAATTTGAAATGTAAACTTTAAATATATATTAAAATAAAACAAACTATATATAGATATATAATACCAATTATGTATTTATTAAATCTTATTTTAAAAAACAATAAGGACTGTCTAATGTTGCATGTTCAAATTTTGAGTGTATTTATTCTATTTTATGACGATTTTGGGTAATGTGACGTAAGCAATGACGTAGTTTTTGTTACAGACAAAAACCGGGAGCGAATCTCCATTATTGATAGATATAATTGGAGACCGTAATTGTTAAATCGAATTTTACATAAAATGTCACAACAAGGTTTTACATGATGCAAACCCATCCAATCAACAATTTTTTTGCAAGTAAATGTATATGTATGTTTCCTGTTAGTTGGTTTGTAGGTAAATACATTTAAAAATATTTGATTCTTCAACCTCCGAATAGCATTCAAAATGCTTTTCGTCCCATATGTATATACTGTCTGCATCCAATAGAATAAATCTAAAAAAATAAATAAATAAATAAAATTCAAACCATTTGGGGACATTTTTCATTATAAAATATATACTGGTCAGAAAATTGCATAGACGAGAAACAGGCACAGTTAATAAGCGCCGTAGACTTTATGACATCGCTAAATGTTGTATATATATATATATATATATATATATATATATATATATATATATATATATATATGTAACGCTATCCCACCCTATCGGGTGGGGTTGTAGAATACATTGACTGCACCTCTGCAGAGGGGTAAGATCCCCTCAACGGCACCACCTGTTGGCTGTGGGTGGTAACCCGTGATGCTTAAGGAGGAATCCTGGTGTCTGAGCTGTCCATAAGATGCAACACTCTACTACTTAAATGGTCGGTCGGATAGGACCCCTCTAATCAATTGACTAGTCACATATGGCAGTGGTTGAGGGTCTTAGTGTCCTGGATATGAAGTTGTACGGCATCTAATGGTGAAGTTCTCATTTTGTAGTTCTGGTGTATGTCGAGTACCGCTTCATCGCTATTACTCCCAGGTACACTTTGACCCTGGGTGCTGGTATCTGATAGGGTCACATCTATGGGTTAAATAGAAAAAATGAGTTAGAAAAGACGTGTTTAAAAAACTGAGTTAAAAAATTGAATACCATCTAATAATGAATAAAAGAAAACGACTTTGGCATAAAATAACCCAAGAAGGATTGACATACCAAAAAAAGAAAAAGATAACGCTATCAGAAAAAAAACCGTGTGCTCCCTTGGAAATGTTTCATAAATGTACCCATGTTTGATTTCCGACCAGGACGTTTGTTATCAATGCTTGATATGGAAGACGTATTCTCATTAATATGTCATTGACGTATAAAATGCCCGATTACGAATAATTAAATATTTATGCAGAGAACGAAACGTATGTCGCTGTTGCTTCTGTACAGCCTTGACATAGGGCCGCTGCCAGTATTTTCATGTCCCACTTTACAGCCTTAAGATGACTTTCGATAAATTATTGATTGGCTACATGCCTATAAAACATCTCAGGCAACTTAAATGCGCATTAAGAAAAGACCAGAAGACATTATAAACGTCTACGTCAATAAACCGTGTGTTGTTTTACTCTTATTTCTCGGGAATATTTGTAAAGAGAAACAAAAAAGGGAAAGGAGACAATTGCGTTGGTGCATTATAAAGATTGAAGCAATGGCGTGACGCCTGAAAAAATAGGAAAGATAAAAAATCATGAATAAAAACAAGAACAATGCCAGTGTTGTTTTATCGGTTTATCTATCGGTTTATCTAGTGACCATAACAAACTGAAAAATACAGGGGAGCCCCCCAAAAAACAGAACCCACCCACAAATGTACAAAATATTGTAAAAATAATTTTCCCCAATATATGGTTAACCATATTTTGCGTCTGAGGTGAGGCACCACACCTAGTGTCAGCTCCCACTTTACCCATACATATCTAAGTTGGTAACCCGGTACCTTGTGATTCTGTGATCAGCATTAATTCTGAAAGCAAACAACGAGCAGCTACAAGATTTAAAATGTCCACTCCAAAATGCCAAGAAGGAAAGAAAAACAACATAGATAAATAAATCATCAAGATCATCATGTCACGTGAGTAGCAAAGATATCCATGACATTATGCGTGAAGGCCTATTTCACCAAAAACTCATACACTGTAGTGCAAGCCAATTTTCGGAGAAAGTTTCGATGTCGCCGTGCTCCATCAAAAAGCAAGATTTTTAATTGGGTCCAGAAATTCAGAGAATTTGGAAATCAGAGAAATTCCAAAAGAGGATTTGTGTTCGCGTGATTGACAACTTTGTGCGACGTATGCAAGTTTGTCTCCAACGCCGCGGTTCCCATATTTTAAACAGAGAATTCCTTTAAAGCAAAACAACCAAGATAACTGAAACTTTGAGGAATGATTGTACAAAGACTGAAGTTTAAAAGTTTTTAATTTTATAGACCTTGATAAGATTAAATAAAATTTATTTGAGTTTTTCCTTTTTTGTTGGGGGTGGGGTCACTCTGTATATACGTGAGTTTAGTGGGAGATATTCGGACTAACCCCCCACAAAGAAACAGGGTAATTTGGAAAAAAAGCTCTTTGAAATAGTGGGCGACATCAACTATGTGTCACGAACGCTTGAGAAACCTGTTTGATTTAACAGATATTCTGTTTACACTTGTGAGCTTGAACTCAAACTAATCTGTTAATGTGTCTTAAAATACGCAGACTGTATTCACAGCAATGGGATAAGATCCCTCCACTCTTACGTAAGATACTAAAAAGAAGGCACGGGGTGTTATAGTTATCGTTATAGAAATTGACACTAGATCAAATCTACATACATACAGACACACATACACACACACACACACACACATACATATATATATATATTATATAATATATAATATATACATACATCCACAGACACACATATATGCGTATATTTCATCTATATATTGCATATATATATATATATATATATATATATATATATTATATATATATATAAAGCAGAAGAAGCTGAGGCCCAAGCTCAGCCAAATATACTACACATTTTTGTCTGAGTTTTTGTTCTTTCATTCCTTATTTTACCTCGTTCTGTCGGATTCATTCCAGCCCCCTTTTCCTCATATATATATATATATATATATATATATATATATTATATATATATATATAAACATACACACACATATATATACATATACATATGTGTGTATATGTACACATATAATACACACACAAACACACATATATATAACACATACATATATATACATACACACACATGTATATACATGCACATATATATATGTATACACACACATATATATACACCTATATGTATAAACACACACACACACACACACACACACACACACATATATATATATATATATATATATATATATATATAGGTATTCACTCTGGATCCCAAATCATTATCATTATCCACTTGAAATCATATAATGGCTTGTAATATTTGCAGCCATATATCGTAACCGTGTCTTTATTTGATGATAATATTTGAAACCATATAACTGTATGCAAACATGATTATAATAAAATAGTTATCGATACTTGAAACCATATAAGTATGCATATATTTACCTAATCCCTCCATCCCGGACAGGATGTGACTCAGGGTCAATTTTTAAGCCAGGAAAATGGTTTTAATTCAAATTTTCTTTCTCCTAGACTGGTTGCCTGTGTAAATTTAAAGAACCCAGTATGTTTTACTATTTAATAATACCTGGGGTGAGAAGAGATGGATGTATGCTTTTCCCCAAGAGTATTAGTCTAAGGTGAAGTGCAAACAGCCCCGGCCTGGATTTGAACTCGAGTCGTTGATTTCATTTCCGACAACGGTGACCGTTATGCAACGCTAACTATATAAATACGTATAAATTATTATGAATAAGAATAATCAATTGAAACCATAATTGTTCAAAAATTAATATTACCATTAGTTACTTAAAACCATTGAACATTGTATACGCGTGGTCGCAGGATGTGAATAGATAAGTTATCAAAAGAAGTCTGCAACCGGAGGAGAGGTGAGTATATAAACTTCAATATCTCATCCAGTGCGCTTGGTGCTATGAGATATGCTTTATTTATCACTTCAGAGGAAAAAGAAAACAAAAGAACAATTAAAAATAAGAAAGATGTCTGTAGTATTTTATCGGTTTATCATATGACCACAACAAAACTGAAAAACATATATTCGTGCGTTTACTCGAAAATTATCAGAGTAACCCCAGAAAGAGACTGGGTTATTTGGAAATATAGTTCAATAGTCGAAAAAGTGCTCTACTTTCAAACAGTTTTTAATCAGTTGTGAGGCACCAATTTAATGGAGACGTGTTTCATCTTCCGATTTTCTCTTAAGACTTGCTGACCTGAACTTAAAGGTAACCTAATCACCTCCGGTATTTTATAAATAGTCAGAAAACGATTTTTGTTTTCACGATTAACAGTTTCAGGATTGTATTTGTTTTGCCTTTTTAAGGGTCGAGAATTGTCTTCGGGGTATATTTCACAATTTTTTTAAACGCAAATAACATACGTACACTTGTGCTTTAACTAAAGTTTCTTTCTTTCTTTTTTAAAACTTCTAGAAACATTGGAACCTAAGAGTGTGGAAGTCTGTGTGACATCAGTGGTGAGCTGACGAGGGACAAATGTGGAAAACTTGAAAACTGAAATAATGGAAATTAACCAGAATAGGTAGATGTATGAGAGACGCTGTGAGAATAGACGACCTTGGTTTCTGATTGGACAGAACACGGGGAGAATGAGAGTGAGAGGAAGAGAGATAGTGAGAAAGTGGAGAGTTTTGTCGGGTTATTCGAAGGAGACAGACGAGGGGGATCGGGCTGAGGTATTCAAAGGAGTCGACCGGAGAGAGTTGACTGGTTGTTTGAAGAGAACAGAAGCAAGAAGCAAGATGCGACGCAAAATGCGGTTTGTTTTCAGAGACCATTTTTCGATGGGTAACCTGGGAATCGAAAATAAAGATCCCTGAAAAATCAATAAGCTTTGTGTTCATTAATTTAAAAACTAAGTAATGATACAAGATGTACATATCCCTAAAAGCAAGTGTTCCAACCCGAAAAACAGAGAAAAGCTAGCCTAACAGACCCAGCTCAGAAGATAAAAAGAACAAGGTGAAGTAGGTAATTATGTTGGAATATTTTTTGTAATATAAGCACGGTGCCCACCACTTAAATTCATAAACTCTTCGCAGCCGCGTAGATTCAATCAGCAATCAACACGCTCGAATACGTGGTTTGTTAACTATTTAATCGTCGATCTGGAAAGGCGTTCAGTTGCTCGTATTCGACACGGACGAACGGATCAACAACACAAAGATGCTGCTTAAACACAAATTTATACATATTCTACGTACTTTTTCCGCTCAGTCGACGTGACTTAGAATACCTAAAATGCATGAGTAATGCATTGCAAATTACATGGGTATGATACAAAATTGCTTTTGTTGATGAACTACCTGTTCTTGAGCTCTGGGTCGTATGGTTTATCATTACCCTTTAAGGTACTTCTATGGATCAAACCGGCCGATCTTTTGGTAAATGACTAGTTGAGGGTAGAAATAGATAAAGCCATATAACTGTGCAAATTATTTGTACTAAGATTATTTAGCAATAAATAACTGCATGTAAATATTATCAATATTACTAGCAGAAGCACTGCGTTCTTATAAATGGAGTAAGTAAGAAAAAATAATTTATCAAATTAAAAGAAATAACTGAGAATTCGTATATTAAATTGTTTGTTTATTTCAGGATTTTTTTGTTTACATTTAAAATACTTTTAAAAAATCTAACCCTAAAACCTTGAGTGTTTTGAAACCATTTTACTTTTCTAAAAAGTTTTTTTTATATGCAATGATTCATAAGCTGTAAATTCTTGTTTGACCAGGTTTCTGGAACAAAGAAAAAAGCATCGTATTCTAAAAATAGACAAAACCAGACTGACCGACGCCAAAATTCAAAATTTCCGCGAACTAACGGACATTTGGAGAAAGAGGAGAGAGAAGGGAGATAGCAGTAGAACTAACAGAAAGGCAGTCACCAGCGAACAGACAAGTCACCAAACCATATCTATGTAACTTGTTGTTCATTGGATACAATTTATAATACACATATAAAGGACAATTTTGTCACGACTCAAACTTCTTTGATATTACTTTCACGGTTTTGCTTGTTTCTTTAATGTTCCATTTCACATAAAAAAATTACCTCCAACCTACATACAACATATGTATGATAAAATTAAATTCAGTTCTTAATTGCATTTTGTTCTTAATTGATTGTTTCGTTAAAATGATAAAAAGGTATTCGTTTAATTTATTTTTAACCCCTAAAAGTATGGGATGGATATGTTTTATAGCAGGGTGACATTAATACATCAGCCGGATATCCTAGTAAAGTTTATATGGGAATGTCTCTAAGAAATCATAAACATTTATTGAAATCAAACAAAAAATGATAAAGCCTTATGAGAACGGACGGACGGACGGAGGGATATTTTGTAAATGATTAAATTCGACTATTATTATTATTCATCGTATAATAAGATTGAACTTTCGACGGTAAAATATCTATTGCTGTTCCTTGTACCTAGTATAAAGATTTCAGGCTCATCATTACTTATGGCATCTTTAAAATTTTAGATTTAGATTTCTGTGTTACAATAGGCAGCCTTTTTTAATATTGGGACACTATTTTAAAGCCCAAAATACCCCAAAATGATGTGTGTTCGTGCTGATAACTAATCTTTGGTAGTAGTTCTGGAAGAATATTAAAACAAACGCTGAAAACTAATATATGGGAGCACTCTTGGAGGAATATTTAATGAAAAGTATATTATTACTGTGAAGTAATCTCTAATAATATTCTTTCAGAAGTATTAAAACGAACGCGTGGGATTTCTGAAAACCAATATCTGGTAATACTCCTGCAAGGATATTAAAACAAATCAGTTTTATCACTGAAAAATAATATCTGTTAGTACTCATGCAAGACTATAAAAACACATGAGTTTTATGATTGAAAAATAATCGCTGGTATTAAACTTGCAAGAATATTAAAACAAATATGTTTGATGACTGAAAAGCAATTTCTGTTAATACTCATGCAAGCATATTCTTACTTTTCCTTCAATTAAAATTCATCTCTTTCTACATTTGTACTCAAAGAAAATAGGTTTTATGGCTGAAACATATCCCTGATAAAATTCCTGAAAGACTATTAAAACAAATGAGTTTTATGACTGAAAAATAATATCTGGTTATACACCTGCAAGCATATTAAAACAAATGTATTTTCTGATTGAAAAAATTATCTCAGGTAATATTCCTGCAAGAATATTATAACAAATATGTTTTATGACTGAAAAGATTAGCTGCTAATATTCATCCAGGAATATAAAATCCAGCGTTTTTTATGGCTGAAAAATAATGTATGGTAATACTCCTGCAATAATATTAAAACAAACATGTGTTATTACTGAAAACTCGTAACATACTTCCGAGAATATTAAAACCATCGTGCAAATGAAATGGATGCAGCATTAAAAATAAGTTCGCTAGAGAGAATTTCATTGCCATGGATTTTATGGTAAATTATTTCATTTGCTTCTCTTTGTAATTTCTTCTTTTTTAGTTAGAACATAAATATTAGTTATAGTTTATAAATATCATATAATTTTTGCTTTTTTATTTTCAAGATCTTCTATTGGTCTTTTATGTTTTTATTTTTAAAATTGATTTCATTCATTATTTTACTCGCATTAGTTTTTGTTTTATCTTTTTTCTTTAATTCCACAAAGTTAATATGTATTTATTTATTTTTAGTAAGAACTGTATCTGACGTCAGATCCTCGTTCCATTCTATCTCTCTGCCTTACTCTCTTAATCCTTATTTTTATTAGGGACGTAAAAAATAATCCCTTTTTATCTATCCATGTTTTTCTTTGTTTTTTTAGCATTTCGTCTTATTTTTAGATCCATTTCAATCTTTCTTAAAGAAACAATCCATACAAAAAAATTTTGGAATGGATCACCTGACGTGTACAAGAATGGAAAATACTTGAAAATTTCCATTTATCACAAGTCCAAGAGAATATATCCACTTGACATGAATTCCGATATTCCCGGAAGAAGAACAAATATATATAAAATAAACAGGTTCTAATGTCATTTAAACCTCGAATTGTTTTGTTTTGTTTTTTTTTTTCAATTTCAATTTTACCTACTCATTGCTTTTTTTTTTTTAACTTTTCATAGCTGAAGAAGTTTCGGGGCTTCTTTCGGTCGAGAGGCAGATAAATGTCATGTCTTCTTCCATGCTTAATGTTTACACGCTGCAGCGAAGAATCATATCAGCGTCTTTTTAACATCTGGAAATGTAATGGAAATGGAACGTCGCTGGCTGTCACACACACACACACACTTGGTTTTTGTCTTCGCTAGTCTGTAGATACGGATTATTTCATGTGTAAATCAACCCATTACCCAGGGGTCATCTTCCAGAATACTAAGCTTTATTACACACACACACACACACACACACACACACACACACACACACACACATATATATATATATATATATATATATATAAGGTGTATCAAAAAAGAAAGAGTTTTTTGTACTTTTTGACACACCTCGTATTCTGAAAAAATTAACTTTCTATTCATTCTTCATTTCCATCTGTAAATTATATATATATATATATATTATATATATATATATATATATATAATTTAGGGTATCGTGGACATTAAATCAACGGTGCTTGTTTACTGATAGTTTCTTAACTGTGATTTTCAAACCACTTGCTTTGAAATCAATGGTAACAAATACTTTTTAAATGTATACTATTTCATAATCTCTCTCTCTCTCTCTCTCTCTATATATATATATATATATATATATATATATATATATATATATGTTTGCTTTGTCGTTAATTGTTTTATTTTCGTAGTTTTATACGGACATACATATGTTACATAATTCATGTGTAGCTTATGAATTATGTAAGCAGTGTAACTAGATAATTTTGAATTAAAGTTTGGAAGATTCAAAATCGGATTTTAAAGAAAAGTTATTGTCGATCGTTATGATTGGCAGATGGGGACCTCTACTTGACCCCTCCTAAACCTACCAATAGAAGCATGTGAAAGGAAATTAGGTTTAGTTAGTAGTTGCCGACAAAAAATCAGTGGAAGTGGACGTTAAGGATCGTCGCTTTCAAGATACCGGCCTCTCATCCGCGTTGGGTTGTGATTTTGTAGTAAAGAATAGAAAAAATCAACAAAGGTTTGCTTAATAAACAAGAGATGAGTAGACATCCAGCTCGGAGACATCAGTTCTGAGGAAAATGGCACCGATCAAGTTAGAAGCTGAAAAGTAACAATCCATCATCATCATCATCCCCTCCCTCCCTCCCTCCCTCCTCTCTCTCTCTCTCTCTCTCTCTCTCTCTCTCTCTCTCTCTCTCTCTCTCTCTCTCTCTCCCTCTCTCTCTCTCTCTCTATCTTTCTCTCTCTCGCCATTTATATACCAGAGATGTAAATGTATATATAACACTGATACGATTTTAGTGGCTATCCTTTAGGCTTCAAGCAAGGGCGCTTGTCCAACGGATATCCCTTGTGTTAAGCAGAGCGCGATCCTTGGTAAAGAATCCTTTGGGTGTTCCTTGTTGCTCCTCAATCTTGCAAGTCCTTCGTTAATGATTGCAAATGGACATCACTCAGTCTCAGTGATTAAGTAGTCAACCAGCCACGCATTCGGGCTGTTGATTGGCTGAGATCTAAACCATGTGACCTCGCTTAGTCTATAAATTTATGTGGTGTATTGCAGCACGGCTTATATCCACGAAATAATCCAACAAACACATACACACCGACTGCTCTTTATATATGTACAGATTAATCAGCTTTAAAATTGACATTGTGCCACCCCCTGCTCGTGGTGGAGTCGTTGGATAAAAAAGAATTCTGCGATCGATTCCAGTTCATAAAAGAATCTAGATCCTTGTCTTCACCTCTCGTCAACGGTTTGAATGTATTTTTATCCTAGAAAGGATAAGATACAACTAAGATAATAAGACGACTGGAAAATGAATAATTAAAAAGTTTGTGTTTTTGCTTCAGCAGACACAATTATTTGGCACCATTCATTGAACACAGAAATGAATACAACTGTTTGACACGTTGATTTGTGAAGTCATAGTCAAAAGTTTTGTGTACCAACTCCACAGTCCTGGAAGTAACTGCTTGTTGATTCTGTTTTTGTGTCCATTGGAATCATCCCCAGATTTCTTGGAGTTGTTTCAGGCTCTTTGAGTACAAATGTAGAAAGAGATAAATTTCAATTGAAGGAAAAGTAAGAATAATTAAGAATAATGAAGAGATGATCTAATTACAGTGGATTCAATTGTTGTCTAAGAGAAAAATCAAATGACTGTAATTGTCAGCGATGATCTTTATCAGTGAGAAACAAAAGACAGACAATGTGCAAACAAGTTGATTTGATCTTTTGTTTTCAAACAACAAGTTATGATATGACACAAATATTAGCAAGGATATTTAATAGTCGAGGAAGTTTGTGTTTTTTGATTCAGCTGACACTATCGTTGAAATTGAAATACTTATTTTGTACATAAAATATATATTTCTCTCCCTCTACATGTCAAAACTATATTCATCATCCAATAACATTGTGTTTAAAAAAATCCTTAATGGTGTGGTGGACTGTTAATACTAATCATTTTTAAACATAACTATTTCACACATATATGTACTTTTAACGCATACTACCACTCTGGGTCAGAGTAATAGCAATAAAAGGGGTCTTCATACTCCCCAGATCTCCAGAACAGGGGCCTCACCACTGGAAACTGTTTAGTATCATAGCCAGGACACAATTTGGTAGGACAACCGTTGTTGAAAGAAAACTCTTAATTCAAACCCCTCTATCCACACGTCAAAGTTCATTACTCCCTAAGTATTTTAGACCTCGGAGAAGACTTGCTCCTGCAATGAACCGGCATGATGATGATGATGATGATGATGATGATGATGATGATGATGATGCACTTTAAAACAAAATGACTGTCACGTACTTATCACAGTAGAAGCAGCAAAAACACGTCTTCTTTGTACAGAAGGTGTGATATATATATATATATATATATACTATACTGAAGCTGAGTTAATCAACATTTACTTCCTAAACGCGTTTTTACTGCTTAGTTTAATGACACGAAAATTATACTAAATTATTCCTTACTTTTAGGATTTAATTAAGTTTGGAAAAAATCTGTTTTAATTGGTTTTAATTAGTCGTAATTTTCAATTAAGTCAAAAACCGGCCAATCTTTTACTTTATTTTATAATTTTACGGTTCCGTCCGTCCGTATTTATTTAAAAAACATTTCATTCGCTTTGCTAACTCCCTTTTCCCTAATCTGAATTATCTACCCAGAGCTGAATGGGTGACCCAACAGGTCAGGTTTTGTCTAGTATATATATATATATTATATATATATATATATATATATATATTTTGTGGTGGTGAGATCAGACAATGCGTATCAGTCACGTGTATAATTTTTTTCATTATCCTCGGTGTTCTATCTCGAAAGGGAAAGCAAAAAAACAAAAAAAGAGACAAGAATGCAACTAAGTGCAAAATTCGGAACTTCATCTCTCCCCTCAGATTCACCGGTTCCACCAGCCGAAATGAAAGAAACCAAAAAAAAGGGAGGGAATAACTGAAGTGGTTCGCACTTCGCCACAAACTTTATACTCTCGGGTTTTTTGCACTCGGTCGTCATTCAACCTGACAGTTACAACACTACGCACTTTGCCATCATACAAGATGAATCCGTTTTCAGATATATTTGCCTTTTTCTCTATATTTTAAAAAAAAGGAAAAAAGAATACATTTATCTAACGCCTTTGACAAGTGCGAAAATGTATATTTACGTTCCCTACTACAGATCTTTGTAAGAGTTATATATATATATATATATATATATATATATATATATATATATATATATATAAGCATTTGCAGTTCTCTTACTTTCTTTTTGATTTTTATATATACAATATGCGCCATAAATAGTTACTCGTCGAACAATATTTTGGGAAAATGGTTCATTTTCATTTAAAGCAGGTGTAATAAAACACGAACAAGATAATTGTTTTACTTATGTTTTATCGGCGTTGCCTAGGGTTTCAAAAATATAAACAAATATCTTTTGTATAGAGAGAGCCTCTACCCATCCGGCTATGAGAACACCCACTAACAAAAGGGAATTCTTATTGATAAATACATAGTGTGTGCCATTTTGTTTAGGACAGGTATACTTACCAACTCATAAGTGACGTCCTCCTGTGGAAGCCAGCACATGGGCACGCCAGTGTGGGCCGACTAACAAAGACGTACATTGATCAGCTCTGTGCAGATACAGGATGCTGCATAGAGGACCT
>CM042146.1:886938-891938 GCA_023376005.1 Doryteuthis pealeii | reverse complement strand
AAAAAATTGCTCAACCCCTCACTAAGATCACATTGCAAGGAAGTTCAAGTCTTTTCATTGATAATTATGAAGACAGTAGAACGAAATATTACTCTGTAGCGTCTTATGAAATATATTCCGACGAAGCAAATTTTTTTGCTCTCAACGGGCATTTTATTGTTCTTCTAAAACTCTGGCATGATAATCGTATCTTGATTCAAAACAATATATGAGTATTCTCCTTCTTACAGTAAATTGAATAGGTTGGTTGGATTTTACGGTATGACAACTCCGGTTCGGTTATTTTATCCCGGAGATGTTTTGTTTTATTCAATTATGCTGGGTGTTCGATTTTTTTAAATTCAATTTATTAAAGACATCTTTTAAACTCCTTTTTTCTATTTAACCCACATATGAGATCCTAACAGGTACTACCACTCCGACTTAGTGAAGACCTTGGACTAATGGCGATGAAGGGGCACTCCATACTGTCCAAATGTCCAAAATTGGAATTTTACTATTAGATTCAGTTTAAGTTTTATCCTACACAGGACACTAGAAATCTCAGCCATCGACTTCTAGATTATATGATAAAAGGGGGGGGGGTAGTTTACCAAAGGATAAAAAGGTTTGGACTATCATATTGGTGCTAATGCTTGACATGACAAGCCGATTGATTGGAGGTGATTTTTGATCTCAACAGGCATTTTTATTGGTCTTCTAAAACTCTGGCATTGGAATCGTATCTTGATTCAAAACTTTGCTTTGATGAAAGTGGAAATAAAGATTATTCTCTGACGTTTTACGAGATTTTTTGGGAGGGGGGTGCTGTTAGCTTGCCTTGAGTATTCTCCTTCTTACAGAAGATCGGATAGTGCTTCAAGTCAGATAGTAATGAAGTAGAAACATTGGATTTCTTGGATGAGTTGAAGAGATAACACACAAAAAATGCCTTTCAAGGGAATTGCATAATCTGGCTGGGAATCGTTAAGTGAGTAAAAACAAGTTGTATAATTTGTAGAAACAAAATCACTAATGTTGTCACCTAACATTAGGAGAAAGCTGTGATTTTATTCGCCAGCTCAAAAGATTCTAGACCCAAGCTGATATATGAGAGGAAAACAGCAGAAGCGATAACATTAAACGAGACTCGAACATTTGGATGCAAAGAGAAAAAAAATACATGAAGGATCACAGCATTTTTTCTGTCTCTCTTTTGTTCACCGGTCCAAGGGATGACCGTAACTGATCGTATCAGAAAAAAGAAGAAAACATGGTAAGACATTGGCGAAATGGAACCACTATTTTCAATTGGCCCAAGTCCAAATGCACTACACTCGCGATGTATGGGTCTTTAGAATACACTGACTGCACCTCTGCAGAGGGGTAAGACCGCCCGCATTTGGACCACTAATTTAAATAGAGAAAATGAGTTTTTTAAGTGTTTAAAAGAACTGAGTTCTTTAAAAAAAAATGAGTACCCATCAATAATGAATAAATCAAAACATCTTCGGCATAAAAAGAAACCTACAAAGGTTGACATGTCGTAAAGTCTAACCAACCAACCAACCATTTGCACTCAATTGGTGACGGTTTAAAATACGAAATATATATTTGCCGTATCCTTTATTTTACACATAGTAATGAATAGATGGAAAATTATTTTGGTTGGTTGGTTGGTTGATTTTTACGGCATATCAACCCGTCTGGGTTTATGACATGCCTAGTGGTTAGGAAGTAATATGTGCTGTGTATCTATATTTACACTTTTGTTGTAATTTGTTTTAACAATGTTTTAGCATCATTGTCGGTCATGTATGGTATTGATTAGGTTCATGTCTATATTCTATGGTATAAAATAACGGTTTCTGATGTGAGCAAAAAAACTAAATTCTATGAATAAGTGTGTAACAGTCAAAGGTGCTTGACATGTGATATATATATATATATATATATATATATATATATATATATATATATAATTCTTTTTTTTTTCTTTTTTGGAAGTCCATTGCAGACGACGATCACGTCACTCCATATATTCAGTTGTTGACCCTCTGTTGGTTCATTAGTCCAATTCTGGACATGCAGCTGCGGTCACACACATTGCAGGTGAAATTCCCATCTACATTTAGTTGTTCATGACGACGAAGACGTCGCCGCTCTGCAGTCCCGTTTATCTCGTTATTGAGCTGCATAGCTCTCGTAAAGTGACTCAATACTACCTGAGACAGCACCCTGCAAGAGCTTGGCAGCCCAGTCGTCTCGGGCTTTCTGTTGCCACTGGACTAACTGCGGGACTGCCAAGATAGTGGACTGGGGTCTGTGCAGCCTTTTTACACTTAAAATATCTCCCGTACAATTTTTTACCTCATACCACCTTCATATATATATATATATATATATATATATATATATATATATATATATGTATGTGTGTGTGTGTGTGTGTGTGTGTGTGTGCAATACACTTTTTGTTTAGTCTTTTGTATTTGTACTTGCGTTAAATCGTCTTCGCTTAACCTTAATATAAACCATTTACTTATCTCTTATTCACTTTCATCATAACCTTTGAGGCTAAACAGAAAAAGAACATGGATAAGAATAGTGTAAAGTTCAATTCAAAAGTTTCCATGCTCAGTTTGAGCTGCAATTCGATATAAAACAAATTAAATTCCGGATCGGCATTGTTTGTTTACTTATAAAAATAGGATGTTTGTCTACAGGCAAATCTCTTTTTTTAACAGATGAAAAAGCTGACTCATATCTTTTTTCTTTTTAAGTTTGTCTAAAGGTCAAATTGCTTTAGGATCTGTCATTCACACACACTGAAATATAACAGCTTACTCATAGTTCTTTTTTTCTTCTTTCTCTCTTTTTTTGTTTGTATTTTTCGAATCCTCTTTTACAGTATTTAATTCAATTTGTCAATTCTAAAACAAAACGCAAATGTGATAGAATCGAATTAGTTTTATTGCCATCGTCTTGTGAAAGAAACATTTGAATTGTTATAATTGCAATATCAAACAGTTCTCTCGAGTTACAATCAAGTCAACCTGAAAAGAAACGAATCCAGACGAAACCCTGAAACGGAGGGTTTATCAATAATTATATGAGTGGCCATTTTGGAACAGCACGTACAGTAAACATTCTGAGGTAAGCGTAGTCACCCTCAACTGCTGTAACGATGATGACTGGTCGTTTGATTGTTATATATATTTACCAACCTCTCCACACGAGCAGGATGTGATACAAGGTCAATTTCTTAAGCGGAGTTTAACGGGTTTGAATTCAGAGTTTTCCTTCTCCAAGACCGGTTGCCTAACCAAGGTTAAAGAATTCAGTCTGCCTTACTATTTATCCATAGCTGGAGGGTGAGTAGGATTCATACCTTTCCCAAGGGTATTAGCGCTAAGTTAAATTCAATTACCACATGCAGGATTTGAACTCGGGGCGACGAGTCTATTTCCCATGACTTTAACCATTACACCACGCGCTTCCATTTTTTATTGTTTTAAGCCCCTCTCGGGGAGAGTCCAACCTTTCCTATAATGATCTTGTCGCTGATTTTGGGTTTACTGCACAACGTCTGAAGAATATTCATGAGAGGGAATCAAATACCCCATGTTAATTAATAGCCTTGTCTCTTGCTTCCCACCCAGCTAAAAGAGACACAAGGTTTTTTTATTGTGGAATTCACGCACAAACAAGGACTTATCCTCGGTGATTACAAAAGAATGCTTAGTCCCGGCGGCTTTCCAGTTCAATGGTACCTTAAACTCTGGACAATTAACCCTTTCAGTCGAAGTGACTAGTGCTACATGGTGGTGGTGGTGGAGGAAGCCTCTTGAAACCAAATCATTAATATCATTCTCACCCCCGGAGACGGGTTTCTTGTTTAACTCGAAAATACGATGATAGTCACCCTGACGCAACACCATGAAGCTAAGAGGTCTAGAAGAAAGCATCGGCAATAAAGCACTGGCACATCAAGATCTTCAGGGACAGCCTTCAAATGCGACATCTGTGGTCGTGAATGTTTTTCAAACATCGAACTTCACAGTCACAGGAGGCGCTGTAACCTAAGAGGCACAAAAACTTTATTATAGTCTTCCGAGACGAAAATGCCAATATACAATGATGCTACTAATATCTGTCCCTAGTTTGACCAAAATATATTTTGAATAAATGAGCCTTGTCTCTTGTACGACCTAAATCATTTCAAATGTCTAATTCCCCAATTTCAGTCTTTACTAATTGTTGAATAATTGATCAATACTCTGTTAATTATGAACGGTAGAGGATTCATTCGAATTCAAACCTACCCGTTAAAAACGGTTACAGGTATTTTGATTGACGTCTTTTAACCTTTTAAGTGACCACACTTCCTGTTTGCCAGGCAAGCGTTAGAGATATTTTAGTTCTAATCAGTTTCCAGATAGCAGCTGATGGATGGGGACGCAATAGCGCCGCTTGTTTTGAGCTAGATTCTCACTGCGGGGTTGAGTTGTCCGGACCCAAGAAAGAGAAATAAGACTCAAATAGAATAAATGTGAATTCACTAAAGAAATGTATTGAGTTGTAACTAAAAACAAACGACAAAGCAGAACATTTCAAGCAGAGATCTTAACGATACCAGCCCAAGAAAGAAAAACTATTCAGAATCGTAAGAGGAAATACAGACCAAGATAAGGAGCTGCAGTAAAGATAAGTATACTAGGATTTTAAGAACGGTATACATCCACGGATCTACTATATATACCGTATACGTTGGAGGTGTGTGGTATAATGTTTAGAGTCGTAGGAAATGCAGGACGATGCTGTTTGCATTTCTCATAGCGTTAATACCCTTGGGAAAGGTATGCACAAACTAGTCTCCCCCAGCTATAGGTAAATAGTAGGACAGACTGGATTCTTTAATTTGGCTAGGTAACCAGTCTAGGAGAAGGAAAACTCTTAATTCAAACCTGTTAAACTGCGCTTAAGAAATTGACCATGTGTCGCATCCTGCTCATGTTTCC
>CM042146.1:849438-881938 GCA_023376005.1 Doryteuthis pealeii | reverse complement strand
AAAAATGGATGGGAAATTAAAGAAAGCTTCTTTATCGTTCGAATCAAAAATCTATGAAATTTTAATTTTTTTTCTTTTGTGGGGGAATTTATCTTTCCTCGTGGCTAAATGTCATCTCAATTTCATTTTAGGTTTTATTCTCTCTTTTTTTGCGATTTCCATAAAATAATATATCAGGAAATGACATTTCATATCAGAGGATATTGCATAATAAGGTTTTCCCATACCGTTTTGTATTGTTTGGCTTCTCTTCTGTCGTAATTGTGTTTTTCTTTAACACTTACATGACAAGAAAAACAAAGTCTCTTATATCATCGTTAATCATTTTTTTGTTGTATAGTTTAAAACATCGAGCTGCATCTTGTCAAGTTGGAGGTGCGTGGTGTAATGGTTAGAGTTGTAGGAAATGGACTCGTAGACCCGAGTTCTAATCCTGGACGAGGCCGTTTGCATTTCACGTAGCGCTAATACCCTTGATTTCGATATGAATCCAACTGCTTTCCCTACAGCTATGGGTAAATAGTAGGGCAGACTGAGCTCTTTAACTTTAGTCTGGTAACCATTCTAGGGGAATGAAAACTCTGAATTCAAACCTGTTAAAATCCGCTTAAGTAATTGACATTGTGTCACATCCTGCTCGTGCGGAGCTGTTGGTAAATATATGCATCTTTTCATCTTAAGCATGATTCCAGTGAATCGTACCCTTAGGCAGCACCTACCCCCTCTTCTAAAAAGGGCAGGTTCGGAATTATTACACGGTGCCTAAGGTGCCCCAAAAGGGGAATACCGACGGAATCATGCACTTTTTTGCACTGGCATCTGTATAGGCTACGGTTTGTGTGTGGTTACTCCCGATAAAAAGTTGTTGTGTCAATCCGGCCTGATGTGAAGTCATGAAAATACTTACATCTTGCCATATCGGATCAAGTTCTAAATCTTTGCCTCCCAAATTTCCCCCACGACTGAACCAAATTTTATTTGTGTTTAACCTGTATGTTGGGCTATTTCAATGTTCACTATCTATTCATCACAGAATTCATTCTTTTAGAATAAATTCCTATTAATATTGTAATCTGAATCGTTCTACTCAATTATAATGAACTAACTATCAGTTTATTTACTTTGCTGACAGTGGTAGAAGAGCCACTCTGAGCGGCTTAAAGTAGGCAAAGAATTGCTCAGCATGTATATATTTAATTTTCTTTTATAAACAACAACCTAAAGAATTTTATCTGCACAAACTATTTACATATTAAGATTTTTTCCCATGTACAGCTATGTATACGCTTATTTGTACCTTCTATACTATAAATAAAAATTACAACATTTGGCATTAAATAACATGCAATGGTTTGATGTGCCATTACACAAAAAAAGAACTCCTATTTAAAACTCTGTATCCAATGAAAGAGTTGTACAAATATATACATAAGTGGTGTCCTTATTTTTTGACTAGAGCATATTTATATATTTAATCATAGAATTTCAATGTTCGGTAATAAACAATACTTTGGATTATCCAATCTAATTGCATAATGTTCCACTAGAAATAATTAATTTCTATTATCTTTCGTTTATAAAAATGGGACCGTTCAACTCGTCTTGATTATCTAGTGTTGCTTATCCGTCGAATTCTTATTCCTTGTGAGTGTCGTTAGCTCAGCTAAATAATGGACCATTCTGTTTTCATTATAAAGAAAGTAAGGGGAGAATAGGACGGTATACAGAAAAAATATTATGAGAAAGACAGAAATAAAGAGAGTAGGCGAAAGATAGAGAGAGAGATGGAGGTGAGCGTGCGGAAGCAATAACACTAATCTGTTTCAATCGAACATAATGGAAAGATGAAAAAAGGAAAGAAAGAAATGAAAGAGCGAGAGAGAATTAAATCAAAATTATTATTCTCTTACATACTGAACTATTTCGCCATAGCTCTTTAGTAAACATATCAAACGTTGTAATACTTAAATTATCATACTGAGATATATCCACAGGTTCACATAATTATATTTCATTATATTAAAACTTAAACACTTGTGCCAGGAAGGCGCATATATTTGCTAGTATGTTTCATGGTTATTTTTATATGAATTTAGATTTTTAGTTAAAACTGGCGCTATTTAAAAGTCGACCTTTCAAATATCTCACACTAAAAAATTAACGTATTCAAAATTTGATTTGATACATTAAAACTTACATAATTGCACCTGGTATGTGCATATTTTTTTGTTAGTCGGTGTAAACTACTTACCTTTAAAATACGTTATATACTTAATCTTAAAATGTATTATCTCAAACTTCAAATACATGTGGATGCATATATTTGATAGTTTAAAGTATTTACTTAAAAAATATGTAACATATCTAATCTTAAATTGTATTGCATTGAAATGTAAATACCACTGTGTGCATATGTTTGCTTGTTGGTATAAAGTATTCACCTTAGAAATATGTAACTTACTTAATTTAAATTATATTTCATTAAAATTTAAATATTCACGGGTGCATATTTTTGCTTGCTTGTATAAAGTATTCACCTTAAAAATACGTAGCTTACTCATTCTTAAATCTTATTACATTTTTAAATTTTATTACATTAAATTTTAAATACTCGTGGGTGCACATTTTTGCTAGTTGGTTTAAAGTTGGTTAAAAATACGCAACTTACTTAATCTTAGATTCTGGTCAAATTAAACTACAGTTATCTAACTTAATAATTTAATTATATTGTCTTTTTAGTATTTTTATACACCACTATTAAATATCTATCTTTCTGATTTAATCTTAAAAATAAAATATAAAAACCGGAAATATTTTCCTCTGAAGATCTGCGATAACAACATTAAACCTTTAAAAATTATGTAAATTCTCTGGCTTCTTAGACAAATAATTTTACATAGTTTGAATAATAAATGTAGAATTATTTTTCTGCCAAGTTACAGACAGTTTATTTTGTGTAATGGGCTTAAATGGACTGAAATGGAATTAAAAAGAAACAACAAAAATTACATTAAATCATCTTTATTTGACGCTAACTTTATTTTTGGTAGACTTTCCGATAAAAGTAAGTATTGACTTTAAAGCTAATTCTACGTTTATTTATGGAAAATTGTTTTATTTCTTTTTATTTCTTTTATGATTATGATATGAGCTAAACCAAGAATAAAACTTGAAAATTTGTATCAAAATTCTGAATATGAACATCAAGAAAGACTCTAAAAATTGCGGACTTCTGTCTCAATGATTTTAAACAGAAATCTAAATTGGGTCAAAGAGATCCCTTTTCCGAAGTTTCTTTTCCACCTGGAAAAGCTGGATGACAAACTGATCAACTAGGGAAAAATGAGGGTAAACCCAAAATATGAAGAGAGTCAACGTGTATACAGTGTCCATTATTATCGGTTTATCCAGCGACAATAAGGGGAGATAAAGTAAATAACAAAACGACTGAAATAGTTTGTGTCAAGTGACGACCGAAAGCAACCACTGTAATCAATTTCTCGGACCATATGACCTTTAGGCACCCCTTTTGCAATCTCGTTTCATAAGGACATTCTTTTCATTTACACCGTCAAAATCCGGTTGGTTGTTAGGGTTAGGGTTAGGGGTTAGTTTCATAATTTAAAAAAAAAACTCTAAAAATCATCTGTTAACAAACAACTGGATTTTGATGGTGTACATGAAAAAAATGTCCTTATGAAACGAGATTGCAAAAGGGGTGCCTAATGGTCATATGGTCCAATTTCTCCAACCGCAAAAGTCCCCTGACACAGTCTTTTACCTGCAACACTATCACAGTAATGTTTGCTCAATCCGTCAAAAGTTCACTTGTTCAAACGCACGTCTCTCTTCACGTTAAGAAGACCAAAACACAACTGTCCGTGGTGGGTGAAGGTAGACCTTAAATAATAAGTAACTGCCCCCCTCCCCAGATCTTACAACAGGGCTAATCACGCTCACGACGACTCTGTAGTCGCTAACCCCCCACCCCCACATACACACACATCTCGCCAGGCCAGACATATAGGGACGCACTTAGTTCTTGGAGGTAGGGAATATTCTAGTCCACAACAACCGCAATCGTCGAATAAAAAATCTCAACTTTTATTCAAGGAAGAAGGCAGCCAGAATGATCCGGCCGTTAAACTTTTTAAAAATCCACCAGTCCTAAGAGTGATTAGTAAGAGTTGCTTCCCCTTGTAAATACATAAACACCACCCTGGCGCAGCACTTCCAATTGTAACATGAACCCTCGTGCCAGTATTATATACAAATAATAGCAACAACCTTGTGTTTGTTGTCCATGCACACACGCCTGCGTCTGCGCCTACCCCTGCGTGCACCTCACTGCTGAGCTCAGTCTTAAATTGGCACTCGTTTTTAATTGACGCTACTTCCAAGTATAAAGTTCACGCAGTTATTCGGTTTTAGAACACAAAATACATTAAACCTATATGCAATCCATCGGAAGTGCTTGGCGAGTCGTGCATGGATGTGAAAAACGTCCCCAAGTGGTATAGGGAGTTTGCAACGACGACGAGGTTCAAAGCTTCCACGATGACATGGCGGTGATCTTGTTTGAAATGGGGATACAAAACTGCCACAGCACCTAGAAAATTGCATCAACTGTAATGGCGACTGTGGAGAAAAATAAATACCTGTTCAAACTTAAACATTTATGCAAACATCATTGACAATAAACAATAAAATTTTTAGTCTGTTCAAGTATTTTGGAGACCTTACATTTGAGATTACCCTCGTAATATAAAAACATAGATTAAAAACAAGAAATTTATAAATTTTTTAATATGTTTCTGTATTTTATGAAACACCCTGTAGAACAGAATTATGGGAAATAGTGTTCTTTATGTATTTTAATTATTCACTAGAAGTGGTTACACGGAGTCACCTTGGTAGAGGTATGGGGGAGAGATAGTCTCACAGATCCATTATAGTTGAATTGCAAGTTGGATCTCGGCAGGATGCCCCACTAAAAAAACACCTTACGTTGATCCATACACTCTGAAAAGAAAAATGAATGTCTCATATTTAAATTATTAAATGCAAAAACAATTCCATGCTGTTATCATTTTAATTTTATTCATTTTTAATTATCTTCCCAAATACAAATCAAATCTTCATTCTTTTTGCTCAAAAACCAAGCCCTGGTGATATTTAATGTGTATATATATTTACTTTGTCGTTAATTGTTTTTTTTTTCGGGCATACACATACACATAACTGCCCTTTATATATGTATAGATTACAAATACCAAGGGAAATTATAGAAAAACTTTTCAGTGATGCTTAGAATACGCTGTCTGTATTCCCCGAAGAGGTTTATAAAAAGATTTGTCCTGTGTGTTCCTATATAATCTGCATCTAATGGAAAGAGTTCAGTTCTGAATGTTTGGTGAGAGTGGAGTTTTCTTCATTGCCATTACTTCCAGGTTCACTCTGATCAAAAGAAGTAGTACATGTTAAGGTACCACATATAGTTCAAATAGATGTTTAAAAATTATTCACATTCAATAGGACCATAAGAAGAAAATAAACTCTTAACTACCAAATGTTTGCCTACCAAATTTCCCTGACTTGGTTATTTTCTATCTGTATGATAAGATATTTTAAGTTCCACTATATATTCCCCTCAGAATTCATTCTATTTAAATAAAATCCTATTATAATTGTGATCTGAGTATTTCTGCTCTTACGGTAGGGTCGCAGTGATGGGAGAGATTTTATCTATGTCAGATCATTATTCTTCACACCCGTGACCACTTGAATTTAACAATCGTTTACAACATAACATAGTACGCCTGAAAATGACAGTAGATTAGAAAGGATCGAAATACTGTGATGATAATATCATAGATTCAAAGAAAATATTCAATTTTCCTTGGGAAAAAAAGGATTTTCTTAGATACTTAACGACATATTTATTGAGTTAAAAATCAATAAGCACAACATCTCTTCGTAACCTGTTTAATCGAATGCATCGACGCGGTTATAAGAAAAAAGCCTGAAGATGACACAATGCAAAATAATTCGATGCTGATTGTGACAGATAAGTTGTACAAGAGAAGAGAAGTTGACAAATAATAGATCAGAATATTCCAAAAACAAGAATCCAAACTATAGAAATAAAAGTTACCACGTGGACACTTCAAAAGTCGAACAAAAACGAAACCAAACGAATGACGTGAGTACGACTGTACAGAGGAAATGAATGGAGTCTTTTTTGTTTTTTTGTTTGTTTGTTTGTTTGTGTTGTTTTACGGCATATCAACCTCGGTGGGTCATTTAATGCCGAAAAAGTTTTGAAGTAAGTTTATTCTTAATGCTTACTCAATTTTTAAAAAATAAAAACATGTTTTTCTATTTAACCCATAGATAGTACCCTAAAAGGTACTACCACTCCGGGTCAGAGTCGACCTGGGAGCAATGGTGATGAACGGGTGCTCCACATTCCCCAGACCTCCAGAACTGAAACCTCACTAGCAGATAGAATTTAACGTCATTCCCAGGACACGAGACCCTCAGTCACCGCCTTCTAGCACATATATGATAAAAGGGGTTAGAGCTTGCCATAAGGGCAATAGGCTGGGGCAATCATATAGGTGATAGGGTTTGACGTGACCAGCCGATTGATCGAAGGGGGCCTCTCCGACCGAAGTCTTTTTTTTGTTTAGTTTGGTTTGTTTTTTAATGGCATATCAACCCTGTGGGGTATTTAATGCCAAAACTATTAGAACCTGGGACAAAAATTGGGACTCAAGTTTCATTTACATTTAGGCTCATGGGAAATTTTTAATTTTTTATTTGAAATTTATTTTAAACCCCACAGAGGAATTGGAACATGACGGTAGCGATGATAACAATTGTCGTCTCTGTTCTTGGAACGGATCCCAAAGGCCTGGAAAAAAAACAACATAGGAACTTGAGATCAAAGGAAGAATTGAAACAATCAGGATCACAGTTCTACGAAAATCCGCTGAGATACTTAAACGAGTTATTGGACCTAAGAAGAATTACTGTCACTCAGACTCCAGTTAAAACCTGTTAGAGCTGGTATGAAAATCTCGCAGGAAATAAAATAATGATAATTTTGAGAATAATTATAATTTTCTGTTGATAAGCATGTTTTGAAGAAGAAAAATCATTTAAGAGATTATGAACGGACCCTCCTTTCCAATGAAGAGATAAAAAATGTTTTTATATTCAACTATGCGAGGCAGTAAAAAAAGAAATTGCTGGATATGACGACGTCTCTGGCAACCGCCTATATCCTGCGGGAATTGCTATCGTGAGAAACACAGAGGTTTCTATGTACAGAGACAACGAATATCAGGATCAAAGCATCAAACAATACACCCCTCTTAGAAAGAAAGAAAGAAAGAAAAAAAGAAAAAGTGGATAATTCTATAGGAGAGACAAGAAAGAAAAGAAAAAGAAAGAAAGAAAGAAAGAAAGAAAGAAAGTGGATAATTCTATAGGAGAGAGAAGAAAGAAAAAAAGAGGAAGAAAGTGGATAATTCCATTGAAGAGAGAAGAAGAAAGAAAGAAAGAAAGAAAGAAAGAAAGAAAGGGAAGATCCAATAGATAAAACGACATTGCCATTCCGGCTGTTTGCAGATTTGTTTTTATCTTCATTCTAAGAGAATAACCTTCCTAAATTCGAGTTTTGTGTTTCGTCTGTGTAGATACGATCCTAACATTTCTTGTTCTTCGGATGAGAACCATTTTATTTCACTTATTTATTTTGGGATTCAGTATTTTTGTTTGTTTGTTTATTTGTTATTTGCATATTTATTTTTTTGTTTTTATCGTTTATGTTTTTCTAAAATTCAGTTTATAGTTAAAACTCACTAAAGTAGAGTTTCTTTGACATCAACTTTAGTAGAGGTTGCCATGATAACGTTGAGAAAATAAACAAAAGTTAATCAAACGAACAATAAAGGAGAGAGAGGGGAGGAGAGAGAGAAAGAAAGAGAGAGAAGGGTGTGAGAAAGATCAGCCTCATGAAGAAGAAGAATATGAACAATAACAAGAAGAAGAAGAAGAAGAAGAAGAAGAAGAAGAAGAAGAAGAAGAAGAAGATAAGCAACAACATAAACAACAGAAACAAGAGAACAAAACAAAAGAAGCAGAGAAAGATGATGATGATGATGTTGATGATAATGGCAACCATTTATTCTGTTCCATAGAAAGACAAAGGAATTTTGTCTAGCTTTAATCTTCACAAAACCTTTTTTTGTTCTTCTTCTTTCAATGTAACTGCGATTAAGCCCATTCGTTCCGTTTGAAATGTCTCGATCTGCCTTATTATATGCTTTATGATATGCCTTATGTTCTTTTTTTCGGTAAAAAAAAAACAAACAAACAAACAGACATTATCTTTCAAATGGCAGTAAACATAAATGAAAGCGTTGGCAAACACACAATGTAGACTGATATGGAATAATAAGAATAATGACAACAGCATATCTTAAGCCCCTTCAAAGAAAGGGTCGCCCTTTCGAAGCTCACGCACTTGTCCCAGTGTCCTTTTCACCTTTCAAAACAAACCGAAATGTTCTCTTTCGGGATTGTCATCAGTTGCTTTGTTAAGTGTTCCGTGATTTCTATACTTTCCTTGTCGGAATAGAGAGATGACGTGTCAACGCTTGTTACGTTACGGTTCTCACTTTCAATGGAATGATGATGTGTTGATAGTATAAATATATGTATACTTATCTGTCTGGAGTGGTATTACATTTGGAGAGACTGGAATCCTGGTTGCTGAGTCTATGCTGGAGTTGGCTAACAATCCCTTGGTGTTTGGAATCTGGAAACCAACTTGGGGTGTTGGGGGACATCTTGCCGTGTGTCATTTAGGCCACTTCTTTTTCTTGTGAGATTTTTATTTTGCCCAAGTAACAACAGCTGAGAGCAAGAGCTCATGTTTTGCTCCCTCAGCACATAGTTCCAAACTCATTCCATTCAAATTCAATATTCTCACCTCTCTACCACTTCGCCACGTCTTATCCTGCGTCCAATCAAACAATACCATTTGGCTATGCTGATTCATCCTTAATCTTTTCCATTTTTATCTAACACTAATTTTTGCTAAAAACTTTTTCGTGCTACTTTACATATCAGGAAAATGTTAGGTTCCGCCCCATCCCATTCCCATTTTGTTACACTTCGAACTCATTTTCTTCTGGTCGAAGACCAATAGGGACAGTTGGTGAGAGAGAGTCAGGGATATCCGTGCAGTTGGCACGGGCTGATGATGACAATCTCCCTTAAATACAATTTGCATCTCTAGCAGATTTCAGCATGTCTTGATCGTCTTACCCAGTTAGTTTGTTCGATGGGAGATAAGTGGCCATACAGCTGCTCCTTTTTGGGGTGCTTCTTCCAAAATTTGTTCAAGACAGCACGCAACATCATTATATAGTTCCTATCTAGCTTTTTCCTCCAAGACACATGGACACACTAGTGTTGGTCGATCAACAAAATCCTACATTGGTCAGCTCTGAACGGATACTAGATGCTGTCGGGAGGATCATCCCAGAACGATGGCCCATAGCGATAGGTGGTGAAAAAGTGACAATGAGGTTCATACTGTTGACACGACTTAATGATTATGCAATACATTTTCCAGAAATTTACCATTCAGTTATTTGAAATTTTGATGATGAGGATGCGTATAATATTGATTTTTCGGACTGTTATCCACATTTTTATCGTAGTATGTAAAAACACAGCGTTTTGGCCGCTGCATCTACGGTCTTTTCATGTGTTCCCTTTCTATCCGAGCATAGCCACGAGTCAACCTGGGAATCATTTGAACGCGTGTTTGATCAACAGTCAAACCATTCAAAATTATGTCCCGTGTTATGTCATTGCTAAACTCCGAGAGACAGCGAACACTTGAAGAAGGCAAAAAGATACAGCAGCCGAAACGTTGTGTGTGTTTTACATGCCACAATAAATATAAGGACAACGGTCCGAAAAATTAAAATTATTTTCTACAAAGCTTGATTAAATGTATACCATCTTTTGTTGATTGAAATAAAAGTTAATTTTTATGTTTTGTTATTACATAAAAAGACATTGCATAAAGAATTAAAAAGAATACATTGGTAACTGAAATTCGTTGAGTGTCTCTTTATATTTCTAAGACAATTAGTTTTCTCACGTTCATTTTCAAAAGTGAAAAGTTTCTTTTCGCCCATCTGGCGCCAAACCAAAAGTCTCTCTCTGTCACCTTTTTTCGTCACTTATCCGCCCATTGTGTCTCCGTATCTGTTTATCTATCTATCTCTGGCAGTCTGCCATCCTGTTGGCGGGGCTTAGAATACGCTTACTGTTTCCCTCATCTTTATTGTTATATTGTATTGTATTGGCATTGCAGTCTCGAAAGACTATATAGTTTTTGTGTCCCTGAAGTTATAGCGCCTCCTGTGACCGTAAAGTTCAATGTTTGATAAACATCCTTGGCCACAGATGTCGCATGCGAAAGCTGTCCCTGGAGATGTTGATGTGCCAGTGCTTTGTTGGCGTCGCTTTCTTCTGGACCACTTGGCTTCATGGCTGACTCCAGACATAAGCAGTCCGCTACGGAGAGCCTGTCGCCACCGAGGGTGATCCTGAGCCAAGTTTTCACAAATGGAAGGGGTAATGCCAAAACACCAGAGATCATTCTTGCAGTCATCCGTAAAACGCAGCTGGAGGCGAACAATCTGTCTCTTAACAGACGAAAGCTCTGCATAGAAGATGGCCTTCAGGATTCGTCCATCATTCATCCGGTGGACATGGCTCAGCCATCGGATACGACGGTTTCTCAGTAGAGAACAGAATCGTCTCCGATGACTGTTGGCGGGGCTTAAAAAACGCTTACTGTTGCCCTCATCTTCATTGTTATCTACACAACATTTAAGTCGGTGTGCCCTTCCGGCTTTTTTGTCGAACTTGGGAACCTTCTTATTGAACACGGGATCTTTATGTTGGAATCAGGAGCATTCATGAAATTCGAAGTGAACCTTTTATTTAATCCATTTGGGTAGATTGTTCTCATTTCCTTAACTATGACAAGTGATAAACTATGTTATGTATTATATGTCCTTTTTGTCTCTAGTCAGGATAGAACCTGCAGTCTACAGATGATTGTAAATTACAAATGTATTTACTCAACCCTTATATCCGTTGCGCCATGTGTCCAACTGAAAGAATATGAATAATACAAATTATCAAGAATTCAGACACATTTATTTATTTAACTTTAAAAGAGCAAAGCATTTGAGTCGTAAAATTGCAAAAACAAAAAAATCAAAGGGATTAATCACAAGGTCAATTGTGAAGATGTAGTACACATCCCCCATTTTCAGAAATCATTATGTAATACAAAACAAAACCTATAAGGGGATCATTCATTATTTACACATATTCACCAACCCTAACACACGAGTAGGGTGTGACCCAAGGTCTGTTTTAAGCACTGATTAACAGATTTATTGGTCGTGACTATGCTACATACACGTTCTTTATGTTACAATATGTTTTATATCAATCTAATTCAATATTAGTTGGTTTGAGGAGCTTGAGAAAATTTCACGGCGTGTCGAGTCGTACGATATTTAACAAAAAAATCGAGACTATTGGAAACAGCCCGAATAATAATAATAATAATAATAATAATAATAATAATAATAATAATAAGAAGAAGAAAGAAGAAGAAGAAGAAGAAGAAGAAGAAGTAAGAATTTACCATCAATTTCTTAATAAAATTATCAAATTCAAAACTCCTTAAGTTTTCAACAACAAAAAACAATGATTGTAGAGAAATTTGAAAAAAAAAAGTTTCTTTACCAAAATATTTACGATTACAAATATTTAAATGTCCTGTTACACACTTCAGTGATCAGAAATAGCCAATGTTTTGTTTGTTTTGTTTTACGGCATATCAACCTCGGTGGGTCATTTAATGCCGACAAAGTTTTGAAATAAATTCATTATGGATACTCAGTTTTTTATATAAACACATTTTTCTATGTACTCCATAGATGGGACCTTAACAGGTACTACCACTTGGGGTCAGAGTGGATCAGGGAGTAATGTTGATGAAGAGATGTTCTACATTCCCCAGACCTCCAGAACTAGAACCTCATTAGCAGATAGAAGACCCTCAGCCATCGCCTTCTAGCACATATAGGACAGAAAGGGTTGGAGCTTGCCATAAGAGCAATAGGGTTTGGACAATCATATAGGTGCTAGGGCTTGACCTGACCAGCCTATTGATCGGAGGGGGGCTATCCGACTGCTCGTCTAGTCTAAATACGGGCCAAAGTGGAGTGTAGCATGTCATAGGCTGCTCAGCCAAGCCACCAGGATTCCGTCCTTAACCATCAGGGGTCGCCACTCACAACCAACAGTAGCCCCATTGGAGGGGTGTCTTACCACTTTGAAGAGATGCAGTTAGTGTATTCTATAGCCTCAGCCGTTAGGTCTAAAATAGTCAATGTGTGACTCTAACCTACTGCCGCCCTGTCGGTTGGGGCGTTAGAATGCACCGACTGCACCTCTGCAGAGGGGTAAGACTCCCCCAATGGGGCCACCTGTTGGCCATGGGTGGCGACCCGTGATGCTTAAGGATAGAACCCAGGTGGGTGAGTAGTTCGTGACTTGCAATACTCCACTTTGGCCCTATCTTGGGCTAGACGGGCGGTCGGAGAGGCCCCCTCCGATCAATCGGCTGGTTACGCCAAGCCCTAGCACCTATATGATTTTCCCAACCCTATTTCCCTTATGACCTGCCCCAACCCCTTTTATCATATGGGTGCTAGAAGGCGGTGGCTGAGGGTCTACATGTCCTGCGAATGACGTTAAACTCTATCTGATGGTGAGGTTCCAGTTTTGGAGATTTGGGGAATATGGAGCACCCCTTCATTACCATTGCTCCCTGTCCACTCAGACCCGGAGTGGTAGTACCTGTTAGGTTCCCATCTATGGGTTAAATAGAAAAACATGCGTTGATAAACAAAATTTGTTATCCATTAAGAATGAATTTATTTCAAAACTTTGTCGGCATTAAATGACCCACTGAGGTTGATATGCCGTAAAACTAAACAAACCAAACTAAACCTAATCTAACCTACTGTGAATTCCATGAAAGTCCAGACGGATAGAATCGGAATATTTACTGACAGGTGTAAATAGGATTGTTTCTCGCTTATGCGCATGTCGAAGGCACACAAAGGGGAGTCAATTTCAAAAACATCTAAATAAAAATCGAACACCTTTTATTTCTTTAGTTTTTTTTCTTCTGTGATTGTTTTGAATAAACTTCCGTAGACCAATGAACCCACACATATGAACCTATTGTCCTCACGTTTGATGATGCATGGTGTCTCTTTAAAGAAACAAAATAAATGACAATAGCGAACTGATAGTTTTCTTTGAAGTGCTTATAGCATGCAAAACAAAAAATAAAAATAGAAATAAAAATGAATAGAAATAAAAAAAAAAAAATAATTTCCCGCTTTGTACAAAGTGAACGGGTACATCAAAGTAGTTAAGTTTTCAGGCATTTCACATTATTATATTCAACATTCTTTTGTTAAGATTGTGTGTGTGTGTGTGTGTGTGTGTGTGTGTGTGTGTGTGTGTGTGTGTGTGTGAGAGAGAGAGAGAGAGAGAGAGAGGGGGAGTGTGGGAGGGAGAGACAGTGTGTGTTTATCTGTTGTTGTTTTTTAATTTTTAAAAAAATTTTTGTATGTTTTTCTATTTTATCCACCATCTTCACTTTTGCTTTTTGTTGCCGTGTGCATTGACTGTTTGTAGAAAAATACCAAAGATCACGTGATGCCTTTGCCAACTTTTAGAAGAATTTCAATAATAAATAAATCAAGTGATAATTGTTCCGGTATTTGTTTTTGTTTACGTACCAATTAAACTGTATTGTTCGTAATAACATTCCAAAAGCACAAAAAAATCTTTGTTTTCAGTCGACACATAGAAAACAAAATATATCCCACAATTCACCAGTAAGATTCCGTTGGCCCTAAAATGATTTTATTCCTGTTTATTTTATGTAATTCAATCTTTGTGATCCCATGTTTAATATTCGAATCAAATTCTCTTTGTGTTAATTTTCTGGATTGATTTTTGTTCATACTTGTGTGGCAGTTATCTTCGTTTTGTTGCATCTGTTCTTTCAGATTCACCTTTTGACCTTCTGGAACTTCAAAATCCACCAGTTGACAAGTTCTCTTTTTATTTTTATTTATTTATTTATTTATTTATTTTGTTAATTAATACTCGTCTTCGTCTTTTTTCCAAGTTTATTGGGACTGTTCCAAGTGCACCAACTACAATTGGTATCACTTTCACTCTCCTGTTCCACAGCTTTTTCAATTCTCTGGTAAGGTCCAGGTATTTATCCATCTTTTTATTTTCCTTTAGCTTCACCCTGTGATCTGCTGGGACCGCAAAGTCCATGAGTTGACATGTTCTCTTTTTTTTGTTTTAATCAGCACTAGGTCTGATTTTCTGACTGGGATAGGGTAATCCGTCTTTATCTCGAAATCCAGAGAATTTTATGTTTCATTCTGAAGAACAGATTCTGGTTTATGCATATACCATTTTGTTGTATGATCGAAGTTTAATTTTTTGCATAATTCCCAATGTATCACCTTCCCATCCCAGTCGTACGTAGCTTTGTACTCCCGTTGTGCTAGTTTGCTACCTTCACTTAATACATAGTTTACAGTCTCATCTCAGTCTCATCTCAGTCATCTCAGTCACCACACAGTCTACATTTATTGTTTTGTTGGGTTTTATCAATTTTTGTTTTGAATATATTTGTTCTTATGGCATTATTTTGTGCAGCAATTATTAGTGATTCAGTTTCTCTCTTGAGATTTCCTCTTCTTATGTGCAACCTCTCCAATTTGTCGTTTGAAGTGTCCATATAATTGTTTTTCTTCCCATCTTTGTTTTCTAGTTTTTGTTGTTTTTCTGTTGGTCCATACATTACATCTGCTGTTGTTGGCTGCTATAAGTAATCTTTCTTTGCTCTTTTTGTGTACTCTTCGAGTCCCTGGATTGTGGCCTCTACACATTATTATTATTATTATTATTATTATTATTATTATTATTATTATTAAAATGTTAGCTCAAAATGTATGAGAATTGTTTTTAAATTGCAGGAATATCTCGCCCATTACCGGACTAAAAGGAATTTAGAAATACCAAGAACGAGCGAGAAATGAGGGAGCGAGGACTAAGATAGGAGACAAGCAGAAAATTATTTATGGAAATTAAAAGAATCACGTATTACAACATCGTCCTGTCACGCTGATAACATGTATTACAATGTCTCTCTCTCGACACCCGTCCCTATCGATCATTTTCCCAAGCAGATCTTACACATGGAATCCAGGATGATCACAGCTGATTGATGTAGGCTTTTGCTGATCGGCCATTTTATCAAAGTTCACATAGCGATCAATACCACTTGTCGCCTTTTCTAGTCAATGTAACAGTGATTAAGCGTGTGCAGGTGTGTACCAGAACGATATATGTTGCATAGGTCAACTCAAGTTGTAGTAGTAGTCGTCGTTAGTTCAGAAACAACACACGCAGGTTGTATAGTCACAAGGGCTGTTTATTTCTTTGATGCTCGTGGAGTTTTTTTTCAGAGAGAAGGAAAGATAGAGAGAAAGAGAGAGAGGGTACGGTCAAATTACGCTATCCTAAATCATGCCCAGTACTACTATGTCAAACCCATCCAGGGAACCAGGAGCCACGTCTAACTCCCACTAGAGCCAAGGAGAAAAGGTCGGATTTTTCTCCTCTCCCGTTTCTCGTCCAGGCGTCACATCCATTTCCGGTCAAAACCCGGAACTTCCGTTTTTATTTTTAAATCTATTTCCTGGGTCATTCTTCGGTCATTGAGTTCAAACGTTAACATTTCTTTTGTTTTAGTTCTTTTTCCTCTCTTTCTCTAGAAATCCGAATACCGTTTTATTTTTAATCCCGAATTCCCGTTAAATCATAATAATTACGCTACAGATGTATTTCTGACAATCGCTATATTACCTGTGGGGTGCACATTGTAATTGTTTTTGTCACGTAGTACAAATCACAACTCCCATAATGCCAAGAAGGCAGAGAAACACAGTTTGTCCTCCTATTCACTGATGGAACGACATTGCAACACATAGAACTGGCCTCAAGTTTTACTATTCTTGTGGCCATTTCTAGGCTTCAAGTGAGAGCACTTTATAGTGGAAATCCCTTGTGTTTCTTCGTGAAGAATCCTTGGTTGATCCTTGGTGTTAGGCAGAGTCTTGGTTGTTCCTTACTGTTAGGTAGAATCCTTGTGTTCTGTAGTGTTAGGCATGATCCTTGGTTGTTCCTCGATGTTCCTTAGTATTAAATAGAATCCTTAGTTGTTCCTCACTGTTCCTTAGAGTTAGGTAGAATCCTTGTGTTAAGCAGAGCGCTTTGTTGTTGAAACTGTGCTCAATAGACTTCTCCAAATCACCGCATCAGACACATTCAGATGCAATCACTAGTCTCGTTGTAAAGATTCTCATGATGAGCAAGAAAATATCACAAATCCTCAGTCGGGTACAGATGCAAATAAGCCATTGGCACACGTACATTTATCACTAACGTAGGAAGAACTGTGAAGAGTTCCGGAAATTGATTATTTTTTTGATTATTGAATTATATCATATAATCAGTAAAAAACAAGAACTAATTTTCCTGTTTTTCCTTATTATAAACATATTAAGGTGTGCGTGAGATTTCAATACTGAATGACACCTCTTTTCCAAAGTTCCAGAATTTGATTTTTTTTTGAATGACTAAATTTGATTTTTTTTGTATGACTGAAAAAACTCTGCTCGTGTGGAGGGGTTGGTAAATATATATATAGCGTTCTCTTGCATCATGTTTTCATGCGTAAACTGAAAAGTATGATGGACTTTTCTTTATGCTGAAAAATCTCTGGTTGGTAAGTGCAGATGTAAGTTTACATAAAATGCGTCATCAATTATAGTCTAAAATGTTTCTGAAAATTTCGGTTGGTTGGTTGCTTGCTTGCTTAGATTTTACGGCATGTCAACCCTTCATAGGCTATTTTATGCTGAAAACATTGTTTTGTTCACTCTTGATGGGTGTTGAAAATTATTTTTTTTATTAAACCAATTTTTCAAAACTCTTTTTTCATATTAAATCCATAAATGGGACCCTAGAGACTACCACTCTAGCCAAGGGTGGACCTGGGAGTAATGGCAATAACTGATCTTTTGGTGTGGCCATCATAATCACACACACAGTTGCACGTATACATTCTCTCTTTCTCTTTATGACTCTCAACCCCTCACATACCGTTAAACGTTCACTTCTACAAAATTTACATCTTCCTCTCTCTTCCGCCTCACCCTATTCCTCACGTCTTCACGCATACACACACTCTTTTCTATGTTGTCTTTCGCATCGCTATATCCTCCTCCTTCTTCTTCTTCTTCTTCTTCTTCTTCTTCTTCTTCTTCTTCTTCTTCTTCTTCTTCTTCTTCTCATCCATCAGCACCTTCTCTTCGCGCACATTTTATCGTACACACACAGACACACGCTTTCGTCTACGAGACCTTTCTCTCCTCTTCCTACCCCTCCTTCATCCACGCACACACTTACTCTCTCTCTCTCTCTCTCTCTCTCTCTCTATCTATCTATCTATCTATTCTCTCTCTCTCCCTCTCTCTCTAATACACACGCTTACACCTAAACTCCCTTAGATTTCCTCCTTCTCATCGTGCCACACATTCACTTCCTCTGTCTTTTACACATACATTCATTCTTTCATCTAAGCTGCCTTTTGCTCCTACTCCCTACTCCTCCTACACGCGCACTCTTATGTTCTCTCTCTCTCTCCCTCACACACACACACACACACACTCACACACACATACATATATACATATACACATACACATAGGAAGCGCGTGGTGTAATGGTTAAAGTAATGAGAAATGGACTCGTCACCCCGAGTTCAAATCCTGGATGTGGTAATTGCATTTCATTTAGCGCTAATACCTTTGGGAAAGGTATTAATCCTACTCTATAGATAAATAGTAGGGCAGACTGGGCTTTTTAACCTTGTTTAGGCAACCGGTCTAGGAGAAGGAGAACTCTGAATTCAAACCTGTTGAACTCCGCTTAAGAAATTGACCGTGTATCACATCCTGCTCGTGCGGAGAGGTTGGTATATATATATAACACATTCAAGTTTTTTTTATCTATGGTCCAGTTATCTCCTCCTTTTCCTCATCAACCACGGGCACAATCACTTTCCCCCTCACTTTCACGTACACCCAGGTTTTAATATACGCCCCATTTCTCGCCTCCTCCTATTTCTCTTCCGTCTCCTCCTCCACGTGCACTGTCACTTCTCCTCTTTTTATAACCATATCCTCCTACCCTCTCTCTTTCTTTCCCTCTCTCTATCTTTCCTACCTTTCTATACACGGGCAACGCTGCATTCCTACACGTGTATTTACATACATACAATCACATGCTTGCAAAAGCACATAGACTGTCACTACTCCTCTTTTCTTAACCCATATCCTCCTACCATCTCCCTTTCTTTCCCCTCACTCTCTTTCTCTCTATTTATCTATCTATCTATCTTTCCTACCTTTCTATACACGGGCAACGCTACATTCGTACACGTATATTTACATACATACAATCACATGCTTACAAAAGCACATAGACTGTCACTATTCCTCTTTTCTTAACCCGTATCCTCCTACCTCCTCTCTTTCTTTCCATCTCTCTCCCCCTTCCCTCTCTCTCTCTCTCTCTCTCTCTCTCTCTCTCTCTCTCTCTATCTATCTATCTATCTATCTATCTATCTTTCCTACCTTTTTACACACTGGCAACTCTGCATTCCTACACGTATATCTACATACATACAATCCGATGCTTACAAAACCACGTAGTGCAGCAGAAGGGAAAAAAAAGATTTTTTTCTCTGCACACAACTGCGCTATGTGTTGTGCGTTTGCGTATGAAAGTCTTGATGCTCTAAGCAAAGAGATTTTGACACTTCAGGCAAAGTAATTAGCTATACAAGACATTATAACGAAAGAAAAAAATGCCAATGTCAAGAGATATGTCAGATTGTTCTCTCTTGTCGTTTTTTTTCTTCTTTTACTTTTTCTTTTTTTTTTTTTTTTTTTTTATAATATCCTTTCCGTTCTTTCCCTGTCAGAAAGAATTTTCTTTAATATTTCTCCCTGACCGTTTGCGAAAAAATATATCCTTTGCACTGTAATCTGCAAATGTCTTGAATAATTTTATATAGTGAACAAAAGAAAAAGAAAATTCAGAAGAAGTAAGTATATCTCTATAAGGAAGAAAGAAAGGAAGAGATAGAAAGAACAGAAAGAAAGAAAGAAAGAAAGATAGATAGATAGATAGATAGATAGATAGATAGAAAGAACAAAAAAACGAAAGAAAAAAAGAAAGAAAAAAGAAAGAAAGAAAGAAAGAAAGATAGATAGATAGATAGATAGATAGATAGATAGATAGAAAGAACAAAAAAACGAAAGAAAGAAAGAAAGAAAGAAAGAAAAAAAAAGAAAAAAGACAGAAAGAAATAACAAATGAAGGAAAGAAAGAATAATAGTAGAGAAAGAAAGAATGAAAGAAGAAAAAATGAAAGAATAAAGAAAGAAAGAAAGAAAAGCAAACGAAAGAAAGAAAGAAAGAAAGAAAGAAAGAAAGATGGAAAGAACAAAAAAAGAAAGAAAAAGACAGAAAGAAAGAACAAATAAAGGAAAGAAAGAATAATGGGAAAGAAAGAAAGAATGGAAAACAACAAATAAAAAAAGAAAAGAAAGAAAGACAGACAGACAGAAAGCAAAAGAAACAAATGAAGGTGAGAGAAAATTGAGAAGGAAGAAAGAAAGAAAAGCAAAATGAAAGGAAGAAAGAAAAAGAAATAAAGTGAGAGAAAGAAGATGGAAAAAAGGAAGAAAAACAAAAGAAAGTGAGAGGATGAAAGAAAGAAATAAAGTTAGATAGAAAGATAGATAGATAGATAGAAAAAAAACAAATGAAAAATGTGAGAGAAAAAAGGAAAGAAAAAGACAAAGAAAGACAAAGAAAGATAGAAAGAAAGAAAAACAAGTGAGAGAAAATCAAAGATAAAGAATATGCTCAGAAAAAAAGAAAATATACATCAAACAATGAAACAAATTTATTGATAATGGAGATTCGGTCTCTATTTATCTGAAACCGAAACTACGTCACTACTTACGTCACATTATTGTAATCAATTTTTAAGATTATTTTTTACTCGTGCCCTTTTTTTCAGTAACAAGAGGTTAACTAAAAAGTTTTAAAATAAATAAATACCTACGATTTTGTGTAAAATGTATGTGTAAAATAATCAAAATGATTATCTAATTAATGAATTATAGATGCACGTGACATTTTACTTGAGAGGGACCGGAATGACATTTCCATTTCAAATTGTTTTATGTTTTTACTCCTTTGATAAATTTGATGATTTTACTTACTTATGATACAAACCCTCTGACATTGATTTTTTAACTCCCCACCCCACTCAGGCAATATCTTTCAAAAATTAATTTTTAATACCGCCCGGAGCGTGTTTTTTGGGGGGTTGTTGTTTTTTTTTTTTGTTTTTTGCTAGTAAAAATAATATAGTTAAAAAATAGTTTCTTCGCTATATCAAAATACATATAGCCATACAATTTTTATATCTATTAATAATGGAGATTCGCATCCGGTTTTTGTCTGTAACAAAAATTACGTCACTGCTTACGTTACATTACTCAAAATCGTCATAACATAGAATAAATACATTAAAAATTTGAACATGCAACATTAGACAGTCCTCATTGTTTTTTAAAACAAGTTTTAATAAATACATGACTGGTATTATATATCTATATATAGTTTGTTTTATTTTAATACATATTTAAAGTTTACATTTCAAATAGTTTTATTTTTTAATCCTTTAATGAATTTGATGATTTTACTTACTTAGGGTACAAACTCGCAGATATTGAATTTTTTTACTCCCACCCTTCAGGCAATATGTTTCAAAAATCGATTTTTACATCACCCGGAGGGTATTTTTTATTTTGTGCTAGTATTATTAATAGTCAATAATTTTTAATATTTTTATCCATTTCTCAAAATCTGATCCATGTTATTCTTACGTTACCAACACGATGGGGAAGACAAAGGAGCATAGTGTTTCGCTTGAGACAGAAAATTGTTAACTTTCACAGGTCGGATATACAGCACTATTTCAAACCGGTTAATAATCCCTATATCTATGGAGCAGTCAGTTATAAAGAAGTCTAACACGACAGAAATTTGCATGGGCGTCGAGGAAACCCAAATTGTTTCCGAGAACTGCATGAAAACTGTGTCTCGAGGTTAATATAAACCCAAATATTTTTGAAAAACATCGCCAAAAGTTTGGATACCTTGGGTATCAGCGTAGATGCTGGCAAAATACAACGTTGTTTAAATAGAAATGGAATAGAATCTCTTCACAAAACACGACACATTGATGCTCTTTAATTTTGTAACAAAAGTTATTGGACAAAGAAAATTGCTTTTGAAAACAAGTAATATAGAGTGTTGAAGAAATACCTCCAATCTACGGAGAAAATAGATATTTATGGTTCCCTAACAAATTCATATCAAGGACTAGTTCTAAAGCTCGAGGTTGAATGACTTCAGTTTGGAACTTCTCTAATGGTGAAGTTCCAATTCTGGATCTTTGGGGTGTTAAGCACCCCTCCCTTACCATTATTCCCAGGTCCACTCTGACCCCAGTTGTAGTACCTGTTAGGGTCCCATCTATGGGTTAAATAGAAAAAATGAGTTTGAAATAATGTGTTTAAATATTTGAATACACATCAAGAAAGAATAAAACAGAACGTTTTTGGCATAAAATAACCCAATAATTGTTTACCTACCGTAAAACCCAACCAACTAAACTTCTATTTTACTTATACCTAGGGGATAGATGGGTTCATAAAGGCATTAGGATGAAAGTGAAATGCAGAAAGGACTCTTCCAGGATTTGAACTCGGGTCATCATGTCCATTTCCTAAGAGGATAACCGTTGGGCTATGTCTCCTCAATGAAGAAAGGAGAAGTAAGAAGAAAAAGAAAAAAAATCAGAATGTAACGTAAAAATATGTTGAAGAAATAAAATTACAATCAAGAAGAGCATAGCAATTCCCGAAAGAATAAAATGAAAACATAGACAAATGAAACCGAATGAAAGAGAGAAAGATACAAAGAAACTTTATATTAAATAAAAGGGAAGAAGAAAAACGAATGATGAAGAATAAATTGCGTTTAGCAGGAAAAGTGATGTAAAAAAAAATTGAAAACGTACATATGAGGAGAATATATAGAAATGACAAAGAAGAAAGAAACAAAAAAGAATTCGATACAATGAAAATGGCGGGAAAAGAAAACCAATATCGAAGAGAAGGAAAAATAGATGGGCAAAGGAGGTTAAAGAAAGAATCTTGAAGAGAAAACTCCAAAAAGAAAATGGAATTAACAAGAGGAACAGGTGTAAATGGAAAGCCAGCCGAATATGCATAACAAGATGAATGTCAGAAATAAAATTCAACGGAAGAGCTTCCTTTTCTGCCTGATTGAAGAATGAAAGAAAAAAAACTAAATCAGGAGGAACTCTGCTATTTCGAACGTCTTGCGAACTATGTAAGACTGACCGTTACTCATATTCAGTAACGTACAGTAACGCCCAAAAAGTAACATATTTGACAGTCCATATGAGGTATAAGCTTATGAAAAATAAGGCTTATCTCGTAACCTTGTTTGGATATGTTGCGTGTCATTGTCAAGAATCGCAGAAGAGAACCCATCCCTCTCCAGGTCTGTTAATTCATAGTTTTAAATTCTCCTAAACTGGTTGCCATACCTGTTACGATTTTTGAGGCTACTTTACAGTGGAGATGCCTTGTGTTCCTTGGTGTTAGGCAGAATCCTTGGGTGTTCCTTAGTGAAGAATCCTTGTATTAAGCAGAGTCTTTGGTTGTTCCTCCGTGTTAGGCAGAATCCTTGTGTTAAGCAGACTCCTTTTGTTGTTGATCCGTTCGTCCGTATCTATTACGAGCAAATGAACGGCTTTCAAGATGGGCGATTAAATAGTTAACTAAACACGTATTCGAGCGTGTTGATAGGCTGATTGAATCCATGCTGCCACGCGGAATCAATAAGTTTAAGTGGTGGCCTCCAGCTCTCCTTATATAGCCAAAATATGGGCACATCACGTGGTGTAATGTTAGCAAGTTAGATTCGCAGACCATTTTTAGTGAGTTCGATTCTCACTGGGTGCCCCATATTCCTGGCCTTGTGCCACATCTAAGCTATGCTTAGTAAATAACTATATAGCTAAAACATTCCAGTAATACCAAGTTTAAAAAGACCGATCAGTCCTACTATTTATCCATAGCGAGACGGTGAATAGTTGGATTCATACATTTTCTAGTTCGTTTATGATTAGTATCATCGGACTTTCTTTAAATTAATATCTTTTAAATTTACGCAGATGCTGTTATTCGTCTACTGTTTGTTTTAAATTGTAAAAATAATTAGTATTTTTTATTTTCATGCAAGATACTTGATTATTTGAAAAAGAAAGGAAAAAAAGGTTGTTTAATCTACATCATTTTGTATTTTCAGTGACTTTAATTCAAACAAAACAACAAAACCAAAACGCGAGTTTTGTCTTTCTGCGGTTAATTTGTATTTTGGTAAGTAATACCGTTTCTTTCTTTCCATTTATTTTGTTTTAAATAAAATTTTCTAAATTAATTTTTTCAAACTAGGAGATAATATTCAAATATTAGATTACATATAAAACTCATGTGCACCAGTTATGTAATAAATATACTTAATATTCTGTGCCGCTTTTGTAATATGAGAAAATAGCATATAAACTGTGTCTTATCATTATGGTCTACCCTGTATTAACGTAGTATACAACTTCCTGAGACATTTTAGCGTAATATCAGTGTCGGATCATAACATGAGTAAATAATTGGCCAAGGTTCAGCCTAAGCCAACAGGTACGCCTAGAATTCCCTGCTGCAAAAGTCTAAAAATAGTCTCGATTGTATCGGATAATACGCGAATATATATATATAGTATGTATAAAGACGATACGAACGTGTCTTCCTCTGGTTTCTCATATTGTTTTATTTTCTTGGATGGAGTCTTGTTTCTGTTGAAAGCATTTGTCTACATATTCGAACCCAAGAAATATTTACAGTCCCACGTGTAATACTATTTCTACTCGGTTCGTTCTTTGAATATATTCGTTATTTTCTTTCTTTTATTTTTCATCCGTTCTTCATTCCCGCTGTTCTTCATCCTAATCTTTCTTCTTGGGTTTTTTCTCTTTTCTTTTTGTTGTTGCAATCTCTTTTCTCTATATTTCGTCATCGTCTTTTATTTCGGGGTCAATTTTCTTTTCTCCCTTTTCTTGTCTTCTTCCAAGTTCCTATCTTCTTGACTTTTACTCTTAATTCAAATATTGTTTTATATTAGTTTTGTTTTATTGTTTTGATTTTCTTTTTTAACCGAATCTTTTTCATTCTTTTTCTACATCATTTTGTCATTCTATTTCCTCATATCCTGGTTTTCCTTTGATTTAACAAACCATTTTTTTATTTTTTTTATTTTTCATTCATTTGATTTTTTTCTCCTTTGAACATGTTCTTCCTCCATTTCCTTTCTGGGTGACCTTATCAAGAAAATCAGTCTTCTTTTTTCTTGTAATTTTTGTTGTTGTCGTCCGATTTTCTTGTTCCTGGTGCCAGATTCTTCTCGTTCTTACCATTCTTTTTTTTTTTCCTTAATAGTATTTCTTCATTTTATATTCATGATCTTTTACACTGACTTATTCTTGTTCCCAGTTCGGTATCAGAGCATTTTGACTTCAGGGTCGAAAGGATTCCTGTCACTAAGATATGCACTTGGCGACTAAAAGCCGGTAACGCAGAGAGAGAGGGGAGGTGGGAGCGGGGAGAAAGAGGAAGAGTGAGATACAGAGACACACATGTGGGCTGTGCATACGTGTGTGAGTCTGGGTGAAACTAGATTTACAACTGCATTCAGATGCATAGTAGAATATGTATACGTTAAGGTCTCCTGATCTCACTATCTCTTACCCATCTCTCTCTCTCTCTCCCTCTCCCTCTCTCTCTCTCTCTCTCTCTCTCTCTCTCTCTCTCTCTCTCTCTCTCTCTCTCCACCTTTACACACATACATACATATATATATGGTGTGTGTGTATGTGTGTGTGATTGTGCATGTGTGTCTGTGAGCGCGTGTGTGCGTATGTATATATGTGCACACTAATTAATACATCAAAGTCGGGATTCGACGCTTTTAAATAAATTGCATATATTATTAAATTATATATTTTATATCTTATTACCTATTAATAATGGAGATTCGGTCTCTTTCTGTCTGTAATAAAAACTACGTCCCTACTTACGTCACAATTACCAAAATCATCAATACATAGAATAAAAGACAATTGATATTATTAGAATAAATAAAAGCTGTTCCTTGTAAATCACCGTTTGAATCTTTTCCATTATAATAAATAAACTATATATAATTTAAATAGATAGACTATATAAAACATTAAATTAATTAAAAGATGTGTATTACGTTAAATGGAAAAAAATATTTGAGAAATTTGTAATCAATTTTTTTAATTATTTTTTTTTTACTCTCGCACATTTTCCTTAACAAGAGGTTAACTAAAAGTTTACAGCTGAATAAAATACCAAGGATTTTGTGTCAAATTTATGTGTAGAGTATTCAAAATAATTATTTAATTGATAATTAATAGATGCGCGCAATATTTTATTTGTGGGTGATAGAATTAAGTTTCCATTTCAATGTGTTTTTTTTTATTTTTTATTTTTTACTCCTTTAATAAATTTGATGATTTCTTTACTTATGATAAAACCCTCTGACATTGAATTTTTAACTCCACCTTTAACTCAGCAATATCATTCGAATGGGGAACATTGCTATTGAGATAAACGGTGACTATGTGGAGATGTAGTAATGTGATCCACAGAGGACCAGCTTCATTTTGATGTATGATACATGTTCCTGTGTTGGTAATTATATCTGTTCTAAACAAAATGGCATTACTTTTTTGATTCACCCTTGTATTATGTAAAAAAGAAAAAAAAATCTGGGAAAATGGAGCATTTGGCTTGATATTTTATGAACGCATATCGTACTTTAATAAATTAGCCTTTCGTTTATTGTCCAGCTTCACTCTTGATACTTTTTGAACACATTTTGTATTTTGATGAAAATTGTTTATTTCAGTTAAATGCAGCTTTAGTCTCATTTTTTTAATACACCTCATATTTTGAGGAAAGTAAACGTTTCATTCATTGTTCATTTCTGTCTTCGTAAATAGAGGTGAAGTTTGAATACTTTTTCAACACACTTTACATTTCAAAGAAAATCAACGTTTTATTCATTGTTACTTTCTGTCTTAGTAAATATAGTTTCAGTCTCGTTACTTTCTGAACACACCTTGTATTTCGAAGAAAATTAACGTTCATTTATTGTCCATTTCAGTCTTGGTAAATACAGCTTCAGTGTGGATACTTCTTGACACGCTTCATATTTTGAAGAAAATTAACATTATTCATTTACGTATTAATAAATACATCGTCAGTCTCGACACTTATTGAACACACCTCGTATTTTGGAGAAATTGAACATTTCATTCATTGTCCATTTCTCTCTTCAGTCTCGATAATTTTTTGTTTCAACTCATATTTTGAAGGAAAATTAACGTTTCATTAATTTTTCATTTATGTCTTGGTAAATACAGCTTCTGTCCCGATACTTATTGAACACACCTAGTATTTTGAAGCAAAATTAACGTTTCATTCATTGGTCATTTCTATCTTGATAAGAACATATTCTGTCTCAATACTTTTTTTAACACTCTTCCTGTTTTGAAAATAAAGTCAACGTTTAATTCATTGTTCATTGATAAATACACATGTCTCAATACTTATTGAAAACATCTTGTATATTGATGAAAATGAATGTTTTATTCATTGATTATTTCTGTCTTGATAGATACAGTTTCAGTCTCAATACTTATTGAACACATCTCATATTTTGAAGAAAATTATTATTGAATTCATTGTTCGTTTCTCTTATGGTAAATAAAGCTTCTGTCTCGATACTTTTTGAACTCACCTTTTATATCGATGAAAATAAACGTTTTTATTCTTTGTCCATTTGTTTACTTGTTAGAAATAAAGAATGTAAATTATTTTAAACTATTAAAATGAAGGAACTATTTTTTAAAAGCACAGAAAGGGTTAAATTTTTTTACATTTGAGTTTTTTTTATAAAGTAAAGATAAAAAAAAATAGTTTTAGAAAAATAAAGAAATACAGAAATAAGAATAAAACAAAAAAATATAAGATGGAAAAAAATGATACGAAAGAAAAATTCAGGGATTGCAACAGAATTAGTGAAGAAGAAAAAACTAAAAATGATTTTTTTAAAAAGAAGCAAGAAATGGTCAAAGAAGACAAAAGATAAAGAAAAATAAGATGATAAGATATATAAAAAAAAAAGATGGAGTCACCTCTATTTTCCCTTTCAGCTGATGAAAAATTCTACCATTTGTGACCCCCTGCTTAACACTGGACGCGATTGTCACTGCAGACCTTGAAAGGATTCTCGCTGTTAGTCTTCGTGTTCTTATTATTTTCTTTCTGAAAATTCCGGCTTCTGTTTCAGTGCAGGTTGAGGGAAAGTAGGGTTGGACTAAATCGATGCAAGGTTAGAAACGAATAAAAAGCACACGACAAAAAAAGAAGAAAAAAAGCCCAACATCTTTTTGGGGCGAGGCAAATAGAGAAGATGAATTGCATCGATCTGACACAGTGGATCATGAACAACGTGGACTTGCATATTGGGTTTAAGAAAATAATACCAAAAGAAATGAGAAGAGTATTAACAAAAGGAATATATGGATTTTGCCTTCATCTTGAAGAGTTTTCTTTTTTAATGTGAAATAGCAAAAAGGAATGCAGAGTTAAAGAATAGAAAATAATATTATTTGTTTATTTATTTTAGTTGAAGAGTGTCAGTCATTATTAGTAACTCACATCATTCATGGAAATTCCATTTTTTCATACGTTTACTTTATCTTGATCAATGAATTTAAGAATATTGTTTTTTTTGTGTTTTTTTTTGTTATTTTTTCATAGATTTTTATCCCAATTTAATATTTGATTATTTAATTTTAACGGCATCTAAACCCGTCTAGTATTAAGGAATCATGTCCATTGTATGTTTATATTTACATGTTTATATATTACCAGTCCCTGCGCACCGGCAGGATGCGACACAAGGTCAATTTCGTAAGCGGAGTTTTAACAGGTTTGAATTCAGAGTTTTCCTTCTAGACTGGTTACCTAGCCATGGTTAAAGAGCCCAGTCTGCCCTGCTATTTACCCATAGCTGGCGGGAGAATTGGATTCATACAATTGCCAAGGGTATTAGCGCCATGTGAAATGCAAGCAGTTTAGTCTAAGAATTGAACTCGGGTCGACGAGTCAATTTCATACGGTGTTAACCATTACACCACGCGTGTTTTGTGTTGTTGTTTCTGAAGGGGTTGTTTTTGTTTTGTTTTGTTTTGTTGGGGTTTTTTTCGCACACGACTCCTATCGAATAAGAATAATTTTTAAACATATCTATTTGCCCTATAAATGGGAGCCCAATACGCACTGCCACTTCGAGTTAAAGTAGACTTGGGATTATTGACAATGAAGGAGTACACCACGCTCCTCTGATCTTCAGAACAGGAGCCTCATCATCAAATTCAGTTTAGTGTCATACCTAGGACACTCAATGTCTGATGGCCGAGTAGTGCAATAAAATTAGTTTGTTCACACAAGATGTGTAGTAAATAAAAATTAAGTTTTAAGCGTATTTTAAAAGCCGTTTTATTTCATTAAATGTTGACTGGATTTTTTCTTTCTGTTAAAGAAAAAGACAACTTTACTATTTTCTTTTAAAATGCACTATTTAAAGTACATCCTTTTTATAAAAACTATTTTTATTTATTTATTACTAGAAGCGGCTACCCGGCGTCGCCTGGATAGAGGGGGTAAAAAAGGTAGTCTCTCGCATCCATTATTGTTGAATTGCGAGTTGGATTCTCGCATGATACCCCATTAAGATCCCTATGTAACAAAGACCTTGCATTGATCCAAACACTCTCAAACGCACAATTAATGTATCCTATTTAAAATACTAAATGAAAAAAATTCTATGCTGTTATCATTTGAATTTTATTTTTTAAATTATATTCACGAATATAAATCATATCTTCATTATTTTGGTTCAAAAAGCAAGATCTGGTGATAGTGAATGTGCAGATATATTTACTTTCTCATTAATTGTTTTATTTTCAAAGTTTCCTCCGGATACATACACACAGACTGCCCTTTATATATGTATAGATAACACATTGCACGCTTTGATAATACCCCGTTCCGCACTTGCCCACCTTCGGTGCACAATAGTGATGACCCGACGTTGAATTAATCTGTGCTGGCCAGTTCAAGTCACGAGCTAGAAAAAGATTCACAAGGATGAAAAAAACACAACACAAAGTTTGATGATAGGAGGAGGAAGGTGTGACATTTTGTGCCGTTTGTGATGGAGCAGAGGGCACCTAAATCTGTGTCGTTGGCTGGCAAGAAGTTCTCTTATGTCGGTTGTTAGAATAAACTACAAGTTTGGCTTGTGGGGACTTTACTTTTTCTATCTATCAATTGCCCAATGGACGAGCCTCTCACTCCAACGGCCGGTCTAGATCTGCTCGCTTTGTTGAGGCTCGAACCAGTTGAATATATACAGAATTCTCCCATCCACAACCCCATGGATTCGAACACCCAGAAATTGGTACTAACTTTTTCAGCCAGATTATATAGCTCCAATTTCTCGTAAGATTAAGATTAAGATTATGGACATTTCTATATATTTTTTCTATATTGCTGGAAGCCAATTTTCAGACCATTAACCTTTTCAAGACACATTTTTCTCTTAAAAGTATTTAGTTTAAGTAATCACCTAGACTGCTGAATGCCAATTTTCGACCTTTAACTTTTACAAGACCCATTTTCTCTTAAACTAGTCAATTAAATATATTGTCTTTAAGTGGCTACTTTGAATTGGAATATTCAAGGTAGTCGTACATGTTTATAGCTTTCTTGAACACTCCTGACTGATATGGGGAACCTTTGTTCTTTTACGGACGCACACACACACACATATATATATACGTATAAAGTAAGTAAAGTCGTCGGGATGGTCTAAAGTCGGTATCAGCCAATCAGCGAGGGAGTCTATCCCTTTTCACTAACGCTAGACCAAGGAGATTGTTTTTGCATTGAGGTGGAGCGCCACATCTACCATCAACTCCTTACTTTAGCGCACAGATCTCTGTGCTACTCATACGCTGAGTTGGTGAGGGCCGGTATCGAACTAAGAACCTTGCGCTTTCTAGCCGAACACTCTACCGACGGAGGTAACCCGTCCCCTATGGACCTAATATATTCTATTTTCTTTTTGTTTTAGTCTTGAACCTACACAAGTATCATTTTGTCATAACGATTCCTTTGAAATAGGGAGATAACGAATAAATAAATACAACAGTTTGGATTTAATGCTTGGATTTGAATAAGTGTCGAAAGGAAATGTTTTTCTTCTGCTTATATCTATCTATCCATCTATCAATCGATTGATCTATCAATATCAGTCTGTTCATATCGATCTACTGATTAAAACAAACAAAGCTGTTTGTCTTTATATATATTGCTAATACCATTGGAAAAGGTATGAATCCAACTATTCCCCCATCCACCTATTGGTAAATAGTAGGTCAATAGTGGGTTCTTAAGACTAATCCGTCTAAAAGTGGCGAAAATATAAACTTTGCTTAAAAATTACCTGTTTGAGGCAGAGAAGTTTGATAAACACACCCACACACATTCACACGCGCGCATATATAGTTATTTACTGAGCTTAGCTTAAATGTGGCACAAGGCTACATTATGGGACACCCAGTGGGAGTCGAACTCACAAACAATGGTCTGCAAATCTTACTTGCTAGCCATTATACCACATGAGGCGCTCTACTTAGGTATCAAGCACTTTTTACATTTTAGCCCTAACTATTCTAGCAATATATATATATATATATGTGTGTGTGTGTGTGTGTGTGTATGTGTGATTTTTTCTTTTAGCCAAATGTTATAAAATCATAAATAGATAAAATTATAAATAGACCATGGGTATTAGTGCTATATAAAGAACAAATAGCTTTATTCAAAATTTTGATGGATATATAGATAGATAGATATACCGATAGAGGACAGCTATTTATACAAATCTGCCTTTTAAAATCATTATGCAAATTAGATATATCCTAACTGATAAACGTCATTTGTTAGTACATAGAATGTCTATTGTACGTTGGCCTTGTGCCTTAACGATTTAATAGGATGATGGACGCCTTGATTCAGCCTATGTGAGGGAATCCGCACATAAATTCGCATTCATTCATATACATTACCATCGCTTATTTTGTTGTTTTAGTCATCTTTTTTTTTTTCTTCTCTTGTATTTTATTTTTTAACAAATTAGGGGGAAGCAAGCAAGCAGTGTATCCTTAGGTTTGAATTACCGGTTGCCCCCTCGTTGATCATGAAAGCAACGGAAGTCGTCTGGAGGATAAATTGTCTTGGGGATGTAAGAAGAAACTGTGTCCCCGAATTCCGTGCTGAACAGTCTTTACTGAGTTTACAGTGAATCAATGTCTATAATGCAGCGACCTCTCTAATGTGTCGGCTGTGTTGATTGAACTGAGACAGCGGGTAGAATTGGAAATCGATTTTTAGCACCTCGATCAGATTTTCTCTATTTTAGATTATTATACACTTTTATAGATTTCACACTAGAAATGAACTGGTTACTTTCGCTAAAACCTGATTTTCAGTATTTTTTTTTCTTTTGGCTGGGTGACATATGATGGTGGAATTTAGGCAACAAAGATCTATTTTTTGATTAATTATCGGGGTGAGCGCGTACGCAGACCCCACACTTAGAAATAGCAACTCCGAGTCATCCACATTTGGGACGATCGCAGAGGTCAACCCATCCGTAGTGCAATGGAAAGGCCTCGCTCTGGAAGAACAGCCTAGATGATCACTGTTCCTCTAGTTTAGGTAAGTATAAAGTTTTCAGAAAAACTCTCAATATATCCTAATCCACGTCTTCATGTTGTTTATGGACGATGGAATGTGATCGAAAAAATTCTATGAATTCACAAATT
>CM042146.1:836938-841938 GCA_023376005.1 Doryteuthis pealeii | reverse complement strand
TAGATTGACCTCAAACTGAGATCATTCGTGTCTTGCATTTACTCCTCCCTATATATATATATATATATATATATATATATAATCAGAGATTGAATATTATGGTGTTAATATTTCATAACTGCAGTTTCATGCATATTATGCCATCTTCAGACGGTGAAAAATATTAAAACGGTTGCTTGTTCAGCTTATATATTACGTGAAGCGTGCTCACGCAATGGAATGTTATACCGTGAGACTTATATTTAAAAACATAAACATGCTTCGGTGATAATGCACGCGGCCTCTAGATGAAACGAAAAAGAGAGAAAAAAAAATTGCAAAAAAATAGAGGGCGAAAAATATGGGATTCATTAGGGTCGGGTGGCAAATGACATCATAAAAATTTGTTTAAATGTCTACATTTGGAAACCAGTTCACTTCTCTTGTTCAATAAATTTACATTCGTATTTTGGAGAATATTTAATGAAAACTCCACAATTGCACTGGCCACTATTGTAAGTGATATAATGGAATGACCCATCTCCCCCGTACCTCAACAGTGGCGATGGTTCTAGCCACTATTTAAGAACACACATATTACTCTGTACAGAACTCACTTGAAGTACTTAGACGACGAACTCTCTCCTAATACTCACATGACCTTACTATATAACAGTAAGCTTGGGCCTTTTTGATCATTTCCATTTTATCAGATGTGTTTTTCTTGTTGTTTGTATAAGGTTGTAGTGTTTGTATATCTTCTGTTGTTGAAGCTTAGATTTTGATTGTACCGCTTTTTTTCCCTTTTTTTTCTCAGTGGCACCAATGTATATATATATGGGAAGGGACTGAAAATATCATAGCCTAAAAAGATTATAACTGCTGTTGATGATGTTTTAACTATTTAAATCCAAGCAATGCAAAGGCCATGGAAAAAGTGTGTAAACAGCAACAAAAAAAAAATAACCTTATTTGGTCCCAATCCACCATAGTATATTAGTCAGCCAAGGAAAATTTCAGCCGACCATTATATGTATACATATATATATATCTATTATTATACTAAAGATGAGCTAATCAATAATTGTATCCTAAAGGTTTTTTATTGTTTAGTTTATGACACGAAACTTAAACTGAATTATTCCTTAGTTTTAGGATTGAATTATGTTTGTAATAATCCATTTTAATTGGTTCTAATTAGTCATAATTTGCAATTTAGTCAATAACTGACACGTCTGTTACTTCACATTCTGCCTGTAACTTTCCCACTCTCTGTGTATATCTTGATTACCTCCTCCTTATATATGTTAGTTTCTCAGTTAGTGAGAGAGAGGGAGAGAGAGAGAGAGGAGAGAGAGAGAGAAGAGAGATGGCAGAGCTGTAATGTATTTTTATGTTAAATTTCATAAACAACCAGCCCGTAGCTTATATTAGATCAAACGTTCCCTTTCTTAGAAATCTTACAAAATGATTTTAATGTTGTTTTTTTTTTAATTACCCGGCCGTATTTACTTATTTATTCATTTATTAGATTTAATTTGCTTGGCATACTCACATTTCCATAATCTCAATTATCTACCCAGAGATCAATGTGTAACCCAACGCGTCACGTTTGTCCTGCATATATATATATATATATATATATATATATATATATATGATGAGGGGGAAGTATTTGTTCTCTTTAACAAATGCGTATTTTCTAACTTAATACGAGTGACATTCACTGATATTTACACAATATATATGGAAGAACATAATGTTAATTATTATTCAAAAAAGGTTATAAAATGCAATTTTATTTCAATTTTATAAGGAATAACAAAAAAGAGGCTGAAAAAAGTATTTGTTCAAAATCATAAATTGCATTTAATACTTTGTTGTATAGCCATTATGAAGTTTTACTGCTAACAATCATTTCTGACTCTTTCTTGCAAGTGCTTTGCAAATTTCTATTGGTATTTGAGACGATTGTTTTATACAAATCTTCTTCAAATCATCGATAAGTTCCAGTAATAATTCACGTTATTCTAGAAATACCAGCAATAGGATCAGATTTAGAGGCCGGTTTAGCTCAGTCGGTAGAGTGTTCGGCTCGGAATCAGAAGGTTCTTGGTTCGATACCGGTCCTCGCCAACTCAGCGTATGTGTAGCACAGGGATTTGTGCGGTAAAGTAAGGAGCTGATGGTAGGTGTGGCTCCATCTCAGACGCAAAAACAATCTCCTTGGTCTCACGCTAGTGAAAAGGGGATAGACTCCCTCGCTGTCTGGCTGATACCGACATTAGGCCGCCCTGACAACTTTATATTTAGCAATAGTCATTCAAATAGCACTCGTCTATATTAATATTTCTAATAATAATCAATGAATATATATTTTGTATATATTTGTTTGAATAGAAACTAATCTGCTACCATATTGGTTTCGTGCTCTTTAAAGTTGATTGTTTAAGGGGAGCAATCTTTCTTCGGACAGCGAAAGATTTTCAAAATATTTTCAAAACTCTCCTAATAATCCTGTATACAAGGTGTGTCAGAAATGAATCGAGATTTTTGTACTTTTTGACACACCTTGTATTCTGAAAATAATAATGTTCCATTCATTAATTCTTTCAGAATACAAGGTGTGTTACCAAAATAGAAATCAAGAATTAATGGTACGTTATTTTTTTTCAGAATAAAAGGTGTGTCAAAAAGTACAAAAATCTCTATACTTTTTTGACAAACCTTATATATTGGATTACTACTGTCTCATCAATTGAAATAATGTTAACCATACACTGGGGTATTGTTATTTCTTAAAAGGTAAGCATTCCTGTAAGTACTATTAGCTCCTCAATTTTGAAATAGAAGAAAGTAAGCATTAAAAACCTTCTACAATTCCGTAGACTTCGGAAATTATCATAGAGTGCAATAAGAAAAACACCGAGAAAAATAAGATAATGTCCAATACCTATACGGAGAGAGATAAAAGAAGATATTGGAATATTTTGTATATCAGCCGTGCTGCAATACACCACTTAAATTTATAGACTGAGCGAGGTCACGTTGTTTAAACCTCAGCCAACCAACAGCCCGAATACGTGGGTGGTTAACTACTTAATCGGCTGATATTGACAGACGTCCATTTGCATTCATTTACGAACGACCTGTCAGACTGAGGAGCCCCAAGGAACAACCAAAGGATCATTAAGGGATGCTAAGGAGGAACACAATGATTCTTCATTAAGGCAGGCGCTCTGCTTAACACCAATAGTCTCCGCTGGACAGCGTTCTTACTTGAAGCCTAAAGGATGGACACAAAAAATCGTAACAGAAGAACTGCAAGCTTCAGAAGTTTCTGTTACTAAAATAAGAATCAATTGCATAGACGAGTACTTAAGACTCGTTTCCAAGGAAAACCCCGTTGATGCTGACAAAGGCAAAGAGAATGAAAACAAACCCTGCAATCATTTTCATTGATCAGACGAGACAAAAATTGAATTATTTGGACATAATGTGACAACACATGTTTGGTGCAAAGAGATCCAGCGTATGACCCTAAGAACACTTGGCAAGAGTGAAGTGTAGCATAATGCTTTGCGAATGCTTCTAATCAAATGGTACAGGAAGTGATATGATTGTTTGAATAAAAACGTTGGATTGATAATTTAATGTGCTCGAATGCTGGCAAGCAGAGCAGTATAAAAACTCATGTATCAATTATCATTTATTTTTTTTAATTACATTTTTTTTATAAACAGTTTTTTTTCTCTCAATAGCTTCCTCTAATATTGTTTCTTTTATATACAAATTTTCTAAGAGTAGAGAAACATTTTAAAATATTTACAGCAACTATTTTTCCGACTGAACACATAGAAATGAAAACTATAGGAAATTATTATATATATATATATATATATTATATATTATATATATATGAGAGAGAGAGAGAGAGATAGAGATAGGGAGATAGGGGTGGAGAGGAGGGAAGATTGATCAAGGAGAGATACCTAAATAGAATAGAGACACAGTGTCAACGAGGACTGCCTTTGCGATCAGCATAACAAACAAACTACATCATCATCATCCTCATCCTCATCCTCATTATTATTATTATTATTATTATTATTATTATTATAACAATAAAAACATGACAATATTAATGATAATATGGATACATGTTTGTTTTTTATATATGTGATTTACTGCAGGTATTATTTCACCTGTTTTTGATAAAGTGTAAAAGCAAATTTTCCTAAAAAAGCACGTTCGGAGTATACTTATTTATTGACGAATATATATATATATATATATATATATATATATATATATATATATATATACGTGAGTCAACGGTAAAAATTATCGGTCCGAGGTATGAAGCCTACGTGTTATTTTAGACATATACGCTCGTGTGTGTGTGAGAGAGAGAGAGAGAGAGAGAGAGAGACGGAGAGAAGAGGGGGAAGAGAGGGGATATTGCTTTCCATACGTGCAGATTATTCCAACTATTGTTTCTCTTAATTCTTTTGTTTGTTTCTCACTTCCCTAAAAGCCTTGCAATGCTGATTTCAAATTTCTTTTGATCCCTCAGTGTTTCCAATCCTTTCAATGGCTCTCCCTATTATCAGCTACATATTTCCTCTCGTTTTCTTTATTCCCTTTTTTTTTTTTTTTTTTTTCATTTCTTTATTCTATGCCAGTGAGATAAGAATATCCTTTTTTTCAGGATGATCAGATTCTATTCGAGAAATTCTTTATTCAATGTTTTCATCAATGTTTTCAATTTCCGAAAAATGAGATATACAAGGTGTGTCATAAAAGTATCAAGGCTGAAGCTGTATTTACCAAGATAGAAATGAACAATGAATGGAACGTTGATTTTTTTCAGAATACAAAGGGTGTCATAAAAGAGCCGAGTTTGAAGCTATATTTACCAAGATAGAAATGAATGAACGGAACGTGAATTTTTTTTCAGAATACAAGATGTGTTATTAAAGTGTCGAGTTTGACGCCGTATCTAACAAGATAGAAATAAA
>CM042146.1:784438-831938 GCA_023376005.1 Doryteuthis pealeii | reverse complement strand
TTTAGTTGTTTCCACAGATCATAAATAAAGACCCTACAATTTAGTAATAAATTTATTTGGGAACCATAATTTTCCCATAATTTTTTCTTCTATTGAAAAAAATATATACATTTTTTAATCATAAATCTTTTAGTGTTTTTTTAAGGTTCTAATATATATATATATATATATATATATATATATATATATATATATATATAAACCAACGCTTTCGCACGGATAAGATGTGACAAGGTTAATTTCTTAAGTGGAGTTGAATATATTTTAAATCAGAATTTTCCTTCTCCTAACCAACTAAGTCTAGTTTACCAAACTATTTACTCATAGCTAAAGATAGAGTAGTTCGATGTATACCTTTCCAGGGGTATTAGTGCTATATGAAATGCAAACAGCCTCGTCCAGGATTAGAACTAGTCTCATCGTGTCCATTTTTATGATGATAACTATTACACCACGCACCTCCTGTGAATATTCACGTGTGTGTGCGTGTATATGTGTGTCCAATCCATATATGTATACACACGCACACACACACACACACGCACACACACACACACTCACATATATATGTACGTCAAATATATGTGTATGTGTATGAATGATTAATGAAAAACAAAACGGGTTGAGAATAGAAGCAAAAACACTGAAAGATAAAGAGTAAAGAAAGAAACGTGATATCGAATAATATTTGGAAAAAAAGGAGGATTATTTCAGCTTCAGGGTGAAATTGTTTTCTTTTTCTTTTCACGTATTGAATCAAAAAAATACACTAAGTTCCATACATGATACAATGTATTAACCTCTTTCTCCGCAGCAAATGCTTTTCCCACCTCTAATGCTTACGTTGAATAGAGATAGAAAGAATATACTGATTGAATGATGAAAAAGCAACATAAAGCTAGATAAAATTAAAAAAAGTTTTCTTTTATTCTATTTTTCATATCCGACCTGAAGTAGAGAAAATCCTTAGAAGAAGAAAAAACGGTTTTCGTGGAAATCGGTCCACAACCTTTCAGATCCTGACTCTTCATCAAATCGAAGAATGCGTTTGAGCAAAAAAATCTTGATTCAACTTTACTGTTTCTACATTTCTCCAAGGCATTTGACTCCATAGAAAGGGAAAAGAAGGAGCAAATGGTCTCCGTAAAGAATCTGGTGCCATTAAACTGATGCTCTACAATGACACGAAAGCAATGGTTCGTTCACATGATGGTGACACAGATTTCTTTGACATTGTCACTGGAGTCCCACAAAGAGCTACATTAGCACCATATCTATTTATAACAGGGGTTCCCGCCTAGGGGTGCTCGCAACCCCCTAGGGGTGCAAGCATTATTCCAGGGGGTGCGAGAAGCGTCCATTCAATTTTAGATTTTTTTTTTCTTTTCTAATTAATATTATTTATATTTTCGTTTATCTATTTCAGATTAATATCATTACCCTTCATCATGTTGATAAAATTGTAGTATGGATTCACATTCTATATTTTTAAACAAAAGTATAAATTGTATGGATGCGAGGTCAGAGCAAAACTCTTTTAAGTGTGCGGAAATAGAAAAAGGTTGGGAACCACTGATTTATAATCTGCCTGGATTACCTACTTCGAACGTAGATTTTATAAAAGAAAAAAGACTTCTCCCTAAAAGAGGCCAAAAGTCGGCGATATCCTGGAGAGACTATAACACTACGCAGATGATCTTGCGCTTCTTGCAAATATATCTTCATAAGCCGAATATATGCTACATAGCCTAGAGAAAGCGGCAACATGCATTAGTCTCTATGTGAACTCAGATAAATCTGAGTTCATGTGTTTTAAACAAGATGGAAGCATCTCCACACTAGATGGTAATCCTCTGAAATTAGTAGACCAGTTCCCATACCAAAGTAGTAATATCTCATCTATAGAAAACGATGTCAATAAACGTATAAAAAAGGCGGGACTGATTTTGAGAGATTATCAATTATATGGAAATCTGATCTCACTAAGATAAAGCGAAAATTCTTGAAAATGATCTGTTCGCATTTTTGTGATTTCTATCATTATTGCTTTACTCTATTTTATATCTAAAATAATTTTACATAGAATAATTTGTAAATGAATTTTGGTCGAAACACGGGTTGGCAAATAACAATAATACATTTCCTCCATATCAAAATATTTTTTTTCCAATTATCTTTTCAATATGTGTATATATATACACACACACACACATGTATATATATATATATATATATATATATATATATATATATATATATATATATATATATTTGTGTGTGTGCGCGCGCGTGTGTGTATGCATATAGAACATATATATATATATGTATATATATATATATATGTATATGTGGAAATGTACATGTATATATATATATATATATATGTGTGTGTGTGTGTGTGTGTGTGTGTGTGTGTGTGTGAAAACAGACACAAACACGTTGTTAATTTTTGTCGATTACTTTTTAATCCATACCGAGTTTGGCCTTCGGTCCTCATCAGAAAATGTTTATTTTCTGACTGTTGACATTTTTATGTTAGAAGGTTTATGAATGTCAATGAATTGGATTCATATTTGAATTTAAATTGAATATATCGTCCGAATCTGCACATGTTTATAAATATTTTAATTTTTTGTGTTGTTTTTGTGTTGTCTTTTTGTTTTTGTTTTTTACTCTCTCGAAGATATCGTTAGACAGGAAGGTCGGTTCATCATTAAAGAAGCAAAACATTTTAACAAGTAATAGAAGGTTAAAATGTAATGAGTTTTGGGTGGTTTAATTTGATGTTGGGTCCATTTAAGCCTAGAGTTTTATAATGCAATATTCATCTATCTTCACGGATTTCTAGATTTAATGTTAGTGGTTGATAATGGTTTTTTTTTTTTTGGGGGGTCGATTTTCTGTTATAATGTTTTCAGTAAAATTGTTAAATCTATAGCCATTTAGGCGGAAATGTTGTTCCACTTGGAGAAGTTTATTGTGATTAAGACATTTCATTCAACGAAAAGATATGCTACGTTAAATGTTTCTTTTCTTCTCTTGTATTTTAGCAAATAAACTCTTTTATTTTAAAAAGTATATATATATATATATATATATATATATATATATATATATATATAATATATATATACATATATACATATATATATATATATATATATATATATAATATATAATATATATATATAGCATAATGGTTAGAATCGTGGGAAATGGACTTGTCGACCCGAGTTCAAATCTCAGACAAAACTGTTTGCATTTCACATAGCGCTAATACCCTGGGGAAAGGTATGAATCCATATATTCTCCCTAAAATAGTAGGGCAGATTGGTTTCTTTAACAGTAGGAGGGTAACCAGTCTAGGAGAGGGAAAACTCTGAATTCAAAATTCCTGAGGTCAGTCGTTGATTGGGTATGTGGCATTCGTGCACCAATTCTTTCCTATCGACTGAACCAAAAAGTGCGGATGGTCCAACGCAAGCCTTCACCACTATAAACAAAAACACTATGTGGGTTGTTCATTGTATGAACTCTCATGCGTCGAAATTGACGAGAGTACATGATATATATATATATATATAGGGAGATTACAGATTTTTGAGGTCATACACATTAGAAATTTAAAAAAAAAAAAACAACACTACAAAATGTTAAATTTGAATCCAGTGCTAATGTACTTAAATATCGAACCCAGGACCTTGTGTTTCCTAGTCGGACGATGTACCGAATGAGATATATGTATATGTATATAAGTGTGTGTATATGTGTGTGGGCGTGCTTTCTCAGAGCTTTTTCACCAACAATGGTTTTAAGTTTCTGGTAGATTTATGGTGAATTTTATCTGTCCGCACCTTTCCTCCCTTCAGTGTGAAAACATGGAAAAACCTTTAAGAATTTTTTCCCGAATTTCCTCAGTTCTACATTTATTTATATATTTTTTTTCTTTTCTATAAAAAATCATAAAATGAATAATAGAATAAAAGAATTAGATTTCCCTTCTGTGCCTTTTTTTCTCACTTGCTCAACATTCATTTTACTACACAAATTTTTCCATGTGTTTTATGACAACGTTTTCTCTCTGCATTTTATGCTTGTTTTACTTTTCAATATTTCTTGTGTGAACTTTCCTAAATCTTCTTTAGCTCAATATGATTTATTTCAAGTATAACCAGTTCAATATGTACTCACACTTACATCTTTTACTTACGTTTGAATCTCGCCTTTATTTTTCTTCATTTCAAGATGCTATTTAACTTACTTTTAGTTTTTCGATATCGATATTACATTTTGGGGGTACGCATCTCTGAAATTTCAACAAAATAGTTGAGACTCTGTTTTACGTATTTTTCTTTTTATCTATTTTGTCCATACATGACAAATCATATTTTCTATATTCCTTTTCGTGTACTTCATCTACGAAGAAAAAAAACAAAATATTTTCAATATTTCTGACCTAATGTTACTTTTTTTGACGAAACATAATATATCTTCATTCTTTGTTTTTTGTTTTTTTTTTGGGGGGGGGGTATTTTTTTTATAATGGAATATTTTTGTCCACAAATTGTCAAGATTCCTACGAATGAACAAAGGACACAAAAATTATTTTTCAGAAAAAAAGATTTCCAAGTCGGATGTGTCATTTTTTTGTGTGTATTTATTTAGAATATTAAGAAATAATTTCCTTCCACGAGTTTCCAGTAAGCCTTTGAAAAACTCTGTTTAGAACTTTTTCGTGTAAAGGGGACTGGCAAATCATAGTGAACAAAGAAATTCATTTGAACCACGAGTTCAAAAACTTATTTACGCACAGATGTTTCATTGTATTTATCCCCCTTTATCTATACCCCCTCTCTCTCTCTCTCTCTCTCTCTCTCTCTCTCTCTCTCTCTATATATTATATATATATATATATATATATATATATATATATATATATATCTTATTATAATGGAGATTGTGTTTTGTGTCTGTCTGCATCTGAAACTATATTACTACTCAAGTCACAATTCCCTTAGTTATTTTCGTCACATTCCCTATGATTTTATTTTTATTCAAACCTCAATTATTAATAAATTATTAACATTATTGATACTGTGGACCATATCTCCATACTAATATCATGCAATTGTATTTATATATACAACAGAATAGCGATTTACAGTATGAAATGGAAGGCAAATTTGCATATTCATATCAAAAATTTTAATTTAATAAATATATGCTTGGTATCATTGATTTCTAATTGTTTCTTTTTATCTTAATGAATATTAACAAAACTCTCGGGGATTAATCTGAAAAGAAATCCATTAACAAGAAGAAATAACTGTCGTTTTATTCTTTAATTGCTATTTTAATTAAATAGATAAATTAGGAAAAATTGAAATATGTGAACAATAATTAATTTCAGTAAATTGCCTACTATATATATCTATAAATATACTCTTAGTGACGTAGACAATTTATTGAAGAAACTAATTATTTTTCACATATGTTCAATTTCAAGAAATGCAATTTAGTCATAAGCTGTATATAGTAATTAAGAATAATTAAAAAAGAATTTATCCATAATTTACTAAAAATATTCTGATATTTTTAAAATATTCTAAAATTCTGAAGTAGGGTTAGAGTTAGGAGTTATGGTTAGGAGTTAGGGTTAGTGTTAGGGTTAGCAGTTATTATTATAACTTTATGATATGCTTATTATAGTAGGCCACATACTATAAGAGAGACATGATTCCGTAGGCCACATTCAAAAGGTAGTACACATACTATAATGGTACATATATATATATATATATATATATATATATATATATATATATAAAAGTAATGTCAGTATTGTCCATACAGCGAAGTAGTCCAGTGTTAGGCCAGTGAGATTGATTTTGCGTCTGATGTGGAGCGCTACACCTACTATCAGCCCCTCACTTTACCGCACAGACACAACATGTGCTACTCATTCATTGAGTTGGCAAGGGTCGGCATCAAACCCGGAATATATATATATATATATATATATATATATATATATATATATGTATTTTTTTCACTCCCCATCCGACGAATGCCCAACACCTATATAGCTGTCTACACTAAAGACATTCACTCGGATAACAACGCTACAACTTGTATTGGATATCAATTTCTGACATGAGTAATTAATATTCTATTTCCATATCCTAAGTTATCTATTTTTTGTTTGGGTTTTCATTTCAGAATGTCCTTTAGAAAGTGTCTAAAACGTTTATCTTAAAGTCACCAGTCGCTTCCAGGTTAACGCTGTTACTGAAAATCAAAACGTGAGATGGTGAAAAGATCAAATCCGTAAGATTATTGATTAGTCAGGCTTTCCAACTCAGTTAAAATATTCAATGAGATTTAAAAGATGACTGTAAAGCTTCTTATTAAAATTCCAAGCAACAGTGATGTGTAAGCCGGTCAATACATGTCTCACTGACTTCAGATTAAAATTTTTATCAGTTTCAAGATAAACTGAATGATATCCTAACGGCTCGTTACCAGATCATTATTGTTTATTAATCATTATTATTACAAGCAAATATATGCACCTTCTGGGTTCAAGTATTTAAGTTTTAATGTAATAAAATATCATATAAAATTAGAAAGGCTAATAAAACTAAATAAGAATACAGATAAAGATATTTGAAACAGAGGGGGATATAATCGAAAAATAGAACAACTGAAACTTACTGTTCCATCACTCCCGTATTTCATTGTTTAATTTTCCTAATTTATCTATTTAATTAAATTATTAAGTAAAAAATAAAATTACAGTTATTTCTTCTCGTTAATGGATTTCTTTTAAGAATTATCTCCGAGATTTTTGCTAATATTCATTAAGATAAAACCAAACAATTAGAAATTAATAATACTAAGCATGTATATATCAAAATCAAATGTTTAATATCAATATGCAAATTAGCCTTCCTGTTCACACTGTAAACCGCTATTTTTTTGTATATATAAATACAAGTGCATGTTATTAGTATGTAGATATGGTCAACAGTGGCTTCGGCCTCTGGACCATTGATATAATTAACAGCGTCGATTCCAGGGGGCCATCCCCCCAGGCAACACCTGCCCTCTCGATTTAAAGGAGCAGGGCTGGGTTTATTGCCCAGTGCCTGAGGCGCCCCCCTTGAGGGGGAATGCCGACGGGATCGACGCAATTTTTCACCTGCCACTCCATGAGCTTCGGTTTGTGGTGGTCCCACGTTAATAGGGACTTTTGTGCCTGACCCGTACAAGTGGGGTACGCGGTAAATTCATATCATGTAGATATGGTCAACAGTGGCTTCGGCCTCTGGACCATTGATATAATTAACGGCGTCGATCCCAGGGGGCCATCCCCCCAGGCAACACCTGCCCTCGATTTAAAGGGACAGGGCTGGGTTTATTGCCCAGTGCCTGAGGCCCCCCCTTGAGGGGGAATGCCGACGGGATCGACGCAATTTTTCACCTGCCACTCCATGAGCTTCGTTTGTGGGTGGTCCCACGTTAATAGGGACTTTGTGCCTGACCCGTACCGCGGTAAATATTATGTAATATGGTCAACAGTGGCTTCGGCCTCTGGACCATTGATATAATTAACGGCGTCGATCCCAGGGGGCCATCCCCCAGGCAACACCTGCCCCTCGATTTAAAGGGGCAGGGCTGGGTTATTGCCAGTGCCTGATGCGCCCCCCTTGAGGGGGAATATCGACGCAATTTTTCACCCGCCACCCATGAGTCTCGGCTTGTGGGTGGTCCCACGTTAATAGGGCCTTGTGCCTGACCCGTACAAGTGGGGTACGTGGAAAATATCATGTAGATATGGTCAACAGTATTAATGATGTAAAACAATTTTATTAATAATTGAGGTTTAAATTAGAATAAAGTCATGGAGAATACGACGTAAATAACTAAGGTAATTGTGACTTGAATAGTAACATAGTTTCGGTTGCAGACAGACAAAAAACATGATCTCTATTATAATAAGATTTGTTTTCCTTGATGCTTTTTCTGTTATGCAGTTATTCATTAAGCTTAATATAGTTATTTACCAATTTTATATTAGATGTGGCACAAGCCAGATATATTGGACGCCCAGTGAGAATCGAACTCGCTAACAATGGTCTGTGAATCTAGCTTGCAACAATTACACCCTGTGAGGTGTACTTAACCTTAATATAGTCTGACGTATTGTCACAATAGTGAGGAAACCATTGGGAATTGGAGTTACTACACAAATAAACTGACTCAGCAATTGATATCGAGCAAATTTTGTTAATGCGATACAAACCACAAGAATGGGGTGCCTAGTAAGGATTGAACTCACCACATAATTTGACTTCAGTAATTGCTATTTAGCAAAAATAACTTAATATGACACAAAGTCACAATAATTGGGCCCGGTGAGGAATGTAGTCACTAAACGAATAAATTGACTTCGGTAATTGATATTTAGGAAACATAAATTCATATGAAGACACAAGTCTACAATAATGCAGTTCCCATTTAGGACTGAGTGGTTCGGTTGAATTTTGCGACATGTCATCCCTTGTTATTTTATACCGAAGCCATTTTGTTTTATTCGTTCTTGGTGGGTATTGATTTAAGGATGGGCAGTAAAACCTGTGAAAAACCACCAGTTTTGAAATATCGTAAGTAATATAATTATATTAATATTTACTAAAATCAATTATCTGATTACATGCCCTCAAACTAAATATGGCTTATTGAGGTCAATTTTACAGGTTGTGAAATTGATTTGCCTAATTTATTTCTTCGAGTCAATTTATTCGTGTAGTGACTACATTCCTCACCGGGCGCCCAATTATTGTAGCCTTGTGTCATATTAAGTCTCCTCAAGTGACACTAAGTCTCCTCGGGTCTCCAGGATACTTCGAAGCTTCTATGCTGATTTAACAGTGCTATGGTTTCAATGGTCTCGATCCTAGTTAATCCCCTCGTTATTATTATTTATTATTATTATTATTATTATTATTATTTATGGAAGTTTTGCACACCAGTTTTAAATGCTGATTTTTAACTGGAGTGACAGCAGGTCAGCAGGGTATAGAGGACACTTGGTGTGATTATATGTGGTTTAATATCTTCTACGTCCTAAAATTTTACACTTGACATCAATTCTCAGCTTAGGAAATAAAGCTGTTTTACACAGAGTTAAATGTGCTGCAATTTTTTTAAAGGTCTATTTTTCATAAATGATATTTTTCTTTGGTGTAATGAATTTGGAAACTTAAATTTTAGTGAATGTATTAAGAAAAGCGTATCTGAAGCTCGGTCATACCTCAAATTGCATTTCTCAGCACAAAACAAATATGATAGTCTCTCAGAAACTCGTAAGTCAACGTAATAGTCACTCAGAAACTTGAAAGTCAATGTACCAATATATATATATATATATATATATATATAAAATGTTAATAGAGGAAAAAAGTTATGGGTTAAATCCAAATGAATTCATCAGGACCCTACCCTACGTTTAACTAAGTCGGTGTAATTTCCTAGTTAAACTTCGACTTAGTTAAACGTAGATTAGGGTCCTGATGAAATCATTTGTATTGAAAACATGGTAGACCCTTAACTTTTTTCCTAAATATAGTATTATTACTGCACCATGTTTTTAATGTATTGATAACTTTTCGATTATTTACTGATGGCACTGCAATGGAGACGTTAAAGCGGCAATTATATATATATATATATATATATATATATATATTATATATATATATATATATATATACTAGTGAATTTTGTAAGATATGGATTGGTTTCTGCTATCTGTTTATTTTTGTTTTTCATTCTGTGTGTCTGGTTGTATGGCTAAAGAATTTGGTATTCATGCGTTGTTCGTTATCTTTGGGGAATTGCTGGAAGCACCCCTTCCCTGCGAATGCGAAAATACTCCGATGCCAAAGTCCTTCACACAAAATGGCGTTGTATGTATTTGAATATAACCTACTCGCATTCTACTGTATAATTAAAATGACTTGGAGGTTATTTATCATAGCGAATACAACGTAAATGTTATGAAAATAGTTTGTCTTGCTGTAGGTATGAACAAAATCAGTCGACGGGCAATCTGCATTGCACAACAAAACAATAATCTATAAAGTTAAAGTTGATCATCAAAATGCTAGTGCCATTTGTCACAATATTTTTTTTTTTTTAGAAAAACATGATATAAAATCTGTGTACTCTCAACACGACAGAAGATATTTGTGAAAAGCTGTTGTATACTGGATCATACAGTATTCAGTACATTCAAACTACATGTGCGCCAGACATTTAGTAACTCGCAACAGAATGCTAAAACCTCGAAGTAGACGGTTCGCGTAATGGTTTTGTAATCCTTGCAGTCTCAGGATATTTGCCTCTCATCCCACTAATGATCGCGTGACACAAGCCGAAGCTGATGGGTAGTAGGCACAAAAAATGCGTTGATCCCGTCGGTATCGGGGACGCCTCATGCATTGGGCAATAAACCTGGTCATGCCCCTTTAAATCAATGGGACAGGTATTGCCTGCGGGGATAAAATCCTGGGATCAACGCGGTTAATTTTACTTAGCCGCTCCAGAGGCCGAAGCACTCTGAAGCAATCTCAGCAATCACCTCGATGCTCTTAGACAGCCGTGTATAAATAGTCCAGCACCACTGATTTCATTCTCTACGCTAGGTACGCCAGGCTAGTCCACAAGAAAAGGTTTGTGAAAAACAATATGAATTATCTTCTCACATCAAAATCTAAAAAGAAAAAAGAAAAAAAAGAGAGAATCTTTACTTGCCTGAACAATTTTAGATGAGGCTTGATAATTTGTATTATTTAGATTTTTTTGGACAATGTTTCGATCGATGTGCTCGGAAACGGAAGGACTTGATTCGAAGTTCCCGATTACAATTTGAAGGCATGCGAGTTCAACAAGAAGGTCCCCGATTTCACCAATAAACATTTGAAGAAAACCTGAGGGCATATTGGCCGAATCGTTGTGTATATAGCTAGAAAGATGATGACAACAGTCCGAAAAATCCGAATAATTCAAAAGAGTGAGGGAATATACAATATTAATACAATGCAATATACAGATCAAATTATATTATGTACATATACTAAGTTTGTTCTTAAGTGGCATCATTGCTATAACAGACAGCGGTGATTTTGTAAATTTTTAGCCTCTTTTACATATACTAAGTTTGTAGTTAAATGGTATCATTGCTATAACAAATAGCGGATATTTTGTAAATTTGTAGCCCTCAGTACATGTTCTAAGTTTGTAGTGAAGTGGTATCATTTCTAAAACAAATTGTGGTGACAAGAGGGAGTCTACCATGAAGATGCGTCTTTGGACTTTCACCTCCGCTAGGGTTTTGTTCTCTTGTAGTTTATTTTTATTTACTGCCATGCTAGCTGTTGGAATTTCCCATAATTCTGAGTGACAGCAAATCTTTCCAGGTGTCCAAGACTTTTCTGAGTATTCTAGCTGATCTTAACAATACTGTTGTCTGGATAGTCTCGTTCGTTCCTCTAATTTCCAATTCCTCCCGACTCTTTTCCTAACCCTTGTGGGCGATTCCAAGGGCACCAAAAATTGGTATGACATTGATCCTTATATTCCGCTGTTATCAGTTCTCTGGCAATGTCCAAGTATTTGTCTGTTTTCTTTAGCTGATGGTCTTTCAATGGAGTGACAACAACTCTCCTCGGTTTCCAGGACTCGTCTAATTATTCTAGCCGATCTCAACAATGGTGCCCTCTGGACGGTTTAAATTCTTCCTCTTATTTCCAATTCTTCTGTTTTCTAATTTTTGGTGGACCGTTCAAGTGCACATAACAATTGCTATCACTTTCACCCTCACATTCCACATTGTTGTTTTTCAAATTCTCTAGCAAGGTACAGTCTTTGTCTATCTTTTCGTTTTCTTTCATCTTCACTCTGTTATCTGCTGGGGCAGCATAATCTACACGCTGCTGAAAAGTTCACTTTTTGTTTTTAATCAATACTAGGTCTGGTCATCTGGATGCAATAAGGTGATCCGCCTTTATCTCAAAGTTACAGAAAATTGTATGTTTCATACTCAAGAACAGATTCTGGTTTATGCATATACCATTTTGTTATATGGTCAACATTTAGTTCCTTGAACAATTTCCAGGTTATTATTATTATTATTATTATTATTAGTAGTAGTAGTAGTAGTAGTAGTAGTAGTAGTAGTAGTAGTTTTTCACACCTGCCGTAGCTGGTGGTTCACTGGAGGCTGAGGGACAGCAAATCTCCTCAGGTCCCCATGACTCTTCTGGGTATTCTAGCCGATCCCAACAATGCTGTATTTTGGATGGTCTCGATTCTTCCTCTGATTTATTATTATTATTATTATTATTATTATTATTATTATTATTTTATTATTATTATTATTATTATTATTATTATTATCATCAATTTTCACAACAGCGTTTGCTGATAGTTTTTCACTTGAGTTTGAGTGACAACAAGTGTCCTCAGGTCTCCAGGATTCTCCTTCGTATTCCAGGTGATTGCAGCAATGCAGTGATCTGAATGGTCTCAACTCTCCCTCTGATTTCCAATTCCTCTTGTCTTTTTTCTAAGCTTTTGGGGAGCGTTTGAAGTGTCCTAATTAATATTGGTATCCCTTTCACTCTCATATTTCACAGTTGTTTTTTTTTTCAATTCTCTAGGGAGGTTTAGGTATTTGTCTATCTTTTCGTTTTCTTTCATCTTCACCATATGATACTACTACTACAATTACTACTACTACGATTATTATTATTATTATTATTATTATTATTATTATTATTATTATTATTATTAAAATAATAATTCATTTTCTTTTCTTCAACTGACCAAAATCGAGAACAAATACGTTAAAACTGACATTGAATGAGAAAAAATGATCACGCTAAAAGGAAAAAGATACATTTTTTATTTAACATTCCAACAATGGTTTTATTTTGTTTTGGAATCCATTTGAGTTTTATTTATTTTTTTAACTGTGGAGATTCTAAACTTCAGCCATGATAGATTGATGCCGTCATTCCAGATGCCATTGTGTACAGAGGGACATAAATCTCCAAAGAGAACAGGCGCTATCCTTATGCCGGAATAAAACGAAGAGAGAGAAAAAAAATAAGGAAGGGAAAATAAAATGAAATGAAATGAAAATAAAAATAAAAAGAAAGAGTCAAGGAACGAATAGATAGAAATAAAGGAGGAGGGACGTAGTTTTGTGTTTTTCTATGAAATAAAACAGAAATAAAAAAAATATGAGTAAAATAAGAATGCATAGAAAGAAAGAATAAGGTGAGAATTTTTTTTGTTTTTTATTAAATTAAATAGAAATAGAATAAAAAGAAAAAAGGGACGAATAGATAGAAAGAAAGGAAAAGGTATTTTTGTATTGTTCTATGAAATGAAAGAAAAATAATAACTAAGAGTAAAGAGAAGAATACATAGAACGAAAGAATAAGGTAAATAATTTTTTTATTAAATGAAATAGAAATAATAAGATAGAAAAGAGAGAAATAGATAGATACAAAGGAGAGGGTAAGTGTTTGTTTTTCATAAAATGATGTGAAAATAAAAGAAATAGAAAAGGGACGAATATATAGAAAAATGTATAATAGGGCCGGTTCAGCTCAGTCGGTATAGTGTTCGGCTGGGAATTTCAAAGTCACTGGTTCGATACTAGCCCTCACCAACTCAGCGTATGATGAGCACAGGTATCTGTGCGGTAAAGTGAGAGATTGTGGTAGGTGTGGCGCTCCGTCTCAGACGCTTTGGTTTAGCGCCAGTAAAAAGAGATAGACTCCCTCGCTGTCTGGCTGATACCGACTTTAGGCCTCCGCGACGACTTACTACTTATATAAAAAAAATGTGAGGTAAGCATTTTTAAAGAAATGAAATGAAACGAGAAAATAGAGAAAAGGGATGAATAGAGAGAAAGAATGGATGAGGCAAAGAAAGCAAAATGGCGACTAGATAGAAAAAGATGGGGGTGGAGTTATTTTGGGGATTTTTAATGAAATGAAAAATAAATAGAAAAGGAACGAATACATAGAAAGAACGGATGAGGTAAATAGTTTTGATGGTCTATTTTTAACTAGAAGTCGCTACCCGGTATATCATGGGTAAGTGTGGGTGGGAAAAACAAAACTTAATCTCGCAGATCCATTATTACTGAATTATTTTTAGAGGATGCCCCATTAAAATTCCTTTGCGTTGATCCGGCCTAGTGAGAGGTCAGAAGAAAAAGTGCCCAGACACTGTAAAGAGAAGAAATTAATGTCTCCATTTTAGAATATTAAATTTTTAAAAATGCCATGCTGTTACTACGTAAATTTTTATTGTTTAATTATCTTCATGAATATAAATCAAATCTTCATTATTTTTGCTTAAAATGTGTGATCTGGTGATTGGGAATGAGTATATATATTTACATTGTCATCAATTGTTTTATTTTCGCAGTTTCTTCCGAACATACATACAAGCATATATACACACCAACTGCCTTTTATATATGTACTAGAAGCAGCTACCCGATGTCACCTGGGTAAAGGGGGTTCTTTTTAAATGTTAGTCTCGCAGGTCCATGGGGCATCCTTCAGGGATCTAACTCACGATTTAGTAATAATTTATAACTGAATCGTGAGTTGGACCCTTGCAGGATGCCCCATTAAAATCCCCATGTAAAAAAATATCTTCATTATTTTTGCTCAAAAACAAGCCCTGGTGATGTTTAATGTGTATATATATTTACTTTGTCGTTAATTGTTTTATTTTCAAAGTTTTCACTGGACATACACATATGCACAACTGTCCTTTATATATGTATAGATAAATGAAATGAAATGAAAAGAAAAAGGAAGAGTCAAGGGATGAATAGATAGAAAGAAAGGAGAGGATACATAGTTTTGAGAGGTTTATCATCAAGAAGGAAGGAAACAAAGAAACAAAGAATTTAGAAATACAAGACAATCGGGAAAGATAGCAACGTTATAAGAACCAAAAACAAAATGTTGGAATGGAAGGATCTGCAGAGAAATATGGAAGAAAAACTAAAAAAAAGAAAATAATAATAATTGGATCTGAGAGAAATAAATAAATCAATTAAGAATAAGAACAAAATGGTGAACAGGGAGACGGATAGTAAGAGAAAAGCATAGGAGGGTGTAAGAATAAAAGAAAAGTAGGAACAGTATGAAAAATAAAAGGAAAAAAAATGGAAATAAAGAAAGGGTAAGGGATATACGAAAGAAAATGAAATAAAGGAATACAGAAACAAACAAACAAAGGAAAGAAGAAAAAGAATTCCTATCTTGTTTAGTTATTCTTACGATACTTCTATATATGCACCGATGTATATACATACATATAGGCAACACCGATATACACACACATCAAAACAGATATGTTCGTACCCCCATAAATATAAACTCATATACATATTATTAATATATATATATATATATATATATATACAGTCGTAGGACTGTATATATATATATATATATATATATATATATATATATATATATATATATATATATATATATTAATACAAATATGCTCGCATCTACCCACATTTGCATTATTGCAACAAAATATTAGAACTCAGAGACAGAAGCGTTTAGAGTGTCACAGAAGGATAATTCAGTTAAACATTACAGTCCTACCCACGCATTAGAAAGGTTTTCCAGAAAAGAAAATCGGTTTTAGGATGATGAAGTCATTTTTCAGGACGATAATGTATCTTGTCACAAAGCAAAAAGGATTAAATCTTTACTTCAGGAAAGGCATACAAAAGTCAATGACAATCCGATCTAAATCCGACTGTAAATTTATGGAGGGCATCTTTTTTTTAAACGGTGGTAGAGATGTCTTTAACTAATAAAAAAGACCCATTAACTATCATTAAAAAAGTTGGAATTAATTTGATAAAAAATGTTGTTTTAATTAATGGAGGACATCTTTTTTTTAAATCGTGGTAGAGAAGTCTCCCTCTAATAAAAAAAAAAGGTCCATTAATTGCCATTAAATAAAAGTTGAAATTAATTTGATAAAAATATTGTTTTAATTAATGGAGGACATACTTTTTTTAAATGATGGTAGAGATGTCTCTATCTAATTTCTAAAAATCCATTAACTGCCATTTAAAAAAAGTTGGAATTAATTTGATAAAAAATATTGTTTTAATTTATAGAGGATATTTTTTTTAAATTAATGCAATAATTAAATCACGTAATGGACCTTTACATGATTCTGAGGAAAGCTAGGCGAATAAACCCCGAAAACAAAACCGGAGCCGGAGTTCCTAAGATGGGTAACGCTGAACTTCAGCGCTAGACAGCAAACTCCGGCGACACTGCCGTTGCCAAACTGCATTGGTTTCTTACCATTCCTTTGGGCCACAGCGACAGTGTGGAAGAAGAGGGCGATCTGCTGCTTGGGGCAAAAGCACATCCTCCACATCAACCCACCCAGGCTACGTAGTTTCCAAAAAAGTATTTCGCACAAATTAAATCACTTAAAAAAATCACCGTAAACAACCACAGTAAAAAATTTGGGAATCCATAATTTTATGATTGTTGGTCCAGATTCGGTTCGGAATGTTTTAATTTGCCATAAAAATCGACCTGCTTACGGTTTATCTTTTTAGGCATGCGCAGAAGAAAAATGCCTGTACAGTAGAGTTGATACGCCTTCATCTCTTTACTAGATTGTAATAGCTATAATATATAACGCAAATAACTCTGTTTAGAATTGACCTTGTGTCAATCCTGCCTGTGGTAAGGTAGATAGATAAATAAATATCTAACTAATTATGTGTAACCGCGGAGTCAGCTGAATTCACGACCGGACATCGGATGGCAAAAAAGATCATTTCCGGGAAAAACTGTGTCAGGCAGAGACGTTTATATGCAGTACAGCCATATTTGCCAAAAGTTGGAAGAAAATAACCAGAAAGTTTCCTAATTCTTTAATACTAGTACAAAATAAAAAAACGTCCTCCGGGCGATGTAAAATAGATTTTTAAAACATATTGCCTGAGGGGTGGGAGTAAAAAAATTCAATGTCAATGAGTTTGTACCCTAAGTAAGTAAATCATCAAATTCATTAAAGGATTAAAAAATAAAACAATTTGAAATGTAAACTTTAAATATGTATTAAAATAAAACAAACTATATATCATGAGAACTGTCTAATGACAATTTTGGGTAATGTGACGTAAGCAGTGACGTAATTTTTGTTACAGACAAAAACCGGAAGCGAATCTCCATTATTAATAGATTTTATACAAGCCTTCGCCAATATAGAGATTGAGTAACACAGGGATCAGTTGGTAGATGTGGCGCTCCGCCTCAGACGCAAAAACAATCTCCTTGGTCTAGCGCTAGTGAAAAGGGGGTATACTCCCTCGCTGTCTGGCTGATACCGACTTTAGGCCACCCCAACAACTTTATATTTTATTTCATCTATCAAAATCATTTTATTAAAATATTTTGCATACTATCATTTTCCTGGGTATTGCTGGGTGACCTTAAATGATATAATTTTCCCTTTTATAAAAACAAGAGATGTGTGATTTATACTAATGATAGAAAAGGAAAACCATGAATCACATTAGTGTATACGGTTTTCTACTAAGTGATAACTGAAAAGGCCTTATTATAATGGAGATTCGGTGTATGTCCGTCTGTAATCGAAACTACGTCACTGCTTGCGTCACAATACCCTAAAAAATCCGTTTTTATCAATAGGTATTTAATCTTTTGTCAGTATCATTAATACATTGAATAAAGAACAGCTCTGTATTATATATACTCAGAAATGAAGTATGCAACATTAAACGGTTTATATTGTTTGTTAAAACAAGTTTTAATAAATACAAGTCTGGTATTATTGATTTAATATGTAGTTTGTTTGATTTCAATATATATTTGAAGTTATCTAACGTATTGAGTTTTACGAGAATTCTTTTTTACAAACAATAAATTGTCACAATAATTTTCTGCTACATTAGATTTGAAGATATTTTTGTATTTAACTGTATCCGGATTAGGTTTGAGCATGTCCGCTCTTCATTGCGTGTTTAAATTTTAACGACAGTTTCATCAATCATGATTACCTCCCCTGCTTAAAAATAAACTCGGTAACAAAAAATATACTTACTCCCTTTTAAGGACAGTTTCATCAATCATGTTTACTCTCTCTGCTTCTTGTTTTCAGATACAAAGACACAAGTTTTTGAAAAAAAAATAAAAAATTGGTTTATAATCAAAATTATTAATACATAATTTAAAGAACAACCCTGTATCATATAGTCTCAGAGATTAACTATGCAATATTAGACGGTCCACATTGTTTGTTAAAACAAGTTTTCAGGTGAAAAAAAAACGTTCTGTTTTAATTATCGTCTGTCGTAAAACAAAACAAATATTTCTTTCATTAGACGCCCCCCAAAAGAAAAATCTAAAATATTTGAATTAATTTGAATTTAACTGCTAGAAACTTCATTTTGTTAGAAAAACAAATATTTATCTTAATTTTGACAGCAAAACTTTTTATTTTTGTCTATTATTAAAAGAAATATAAGTTTTCTAAGATCTATTTTAATTTTTTTTTTTGCGAAACAGCGTAGCAGAAAATCATTTTATATAATTTTGGAATTAAATTTTACACCGCCCAGTCACAATAAATTTAAGCATGACAGTTCGAAAATCTAAAATACAAATATTTTTAAACATGCTTCTCTGTATCTTATTATATAATGGAGTTTGTGTGTTTTTCTGTCGGTAACCGAAAACTATATTACTACTCACGTCACAATTCCTTAGAATTTACGTCATATTCTCAATGATATTAATTTTATTAAAACCTCAATTATTAATAAAATTGTTTTACATAACTATACTGTTGGCCTTATCTACATACTGATTACATGCAATTGTATTTATATATAAACAAAATAGCGGTTTACAGTTTGAACGGCAAGGCTATGTGCTTAGTATTAGGATTTTCTAATTGTTTGGTTTTATCTTAATAAATATGAGCAAAAATCTTAGCCGATAATCTTAAAGAAATCCTTTAACAAGAGAAAATAACTGTCATTTTATTCTTTACTTCCTATTTTACTAAAATAATTAAATTAGAATATTTAGCAATGAAAGGCGGGAGTGATGGGAGAGTAAGTTTCAGTCGTTCTATTTTTTTAATTAAATCCCCTCTGTTTCAAATCATTTTATCACCATTCTTATTTAGTTTCATTAGCCTTTCTAATTTAATCTATCTTATTACATTTAAACTTGAATACTTGCATCCGGAGAGTGCATATATTTGCTAGTCTAAAATATACAAATATTATTTACACATGTTTCCCTGTATGCATAAAATGTTTATTCAAACTTAATCAAAAGCAAACTTCTCCGTGGATTTTTAAAATCATATATTCTGATACTTTTGAAAACAGCCGTATTATAAAATTTCGAAGTATCCAGCGCGTAGGAAAATCATATAAGACGAATAGATCATTTTTAAGGTTAATTATTTTCTTCGATCCTGTGCCAATAGATAAAATGCCAAGACTTTATCCAGTAGTTGTGATATGTCCTCAATTTTCTTGCGAATCTGATTCGGTGGTTCGTGTGTGTCACATTCTACAGACTTTAAGCTGATTACTCTTCCGAAGACATTCTTGCAAATTAGGAATCGGGTGGGAACACGAACCAACCAAATCAATGGAAACCAATAGGAAGTGCAAAAATGTCGGAAATTGGAGAAGCCGTATCCAGTAACGAGTGGTGAGTCTCATTTCAGGAAATAATGAATTATGTAGGAGCTTCTTGAACTTTACGATATATATATATATATTATATATATATATATAGAGAGAGAGAGAGAGAGAGAGGAGAGAAAGAGAGAGAGAGAGAGAGAAAGAGAGAAGAGAGACATGGAGAGACAGACAGACAGACAGAGAGAAATGTGTGTGCGCGTGCACGTGAGGAGTATCAAAAGAGCTTTGCGAGATTTGACCATGACAGAAAAAATTACTAAACGTAACTACAGATTCTAACTTTCTGTTTTGAAGCAGTTTTCTTAAAATACAGCAACAATCGTTGTACTTTACCAGGATTCCATTCCTTGCCAAGAGGAAAATACCGTGCTGAATTCTATTAGAGCTTTACTGGTTGATATGTCCCACAGTTTCCGTAGCACCCTTATAATATATATATATATATATATATATATATATATATATATATATATATTATATATATATATATATGTGTGTGTGTGTGTGTGTGTGTGTGTGTGTGTGTGTGTGTGTGTGTTGTTTGGTTAGTTGACAGGTGGTTTTAGTGCATGTCAACCCTTGTGGCCTTATTTAATGCCGGGGTCACTTTTCTCCTTTTTTTCCCTTTTTTCTTTTGCATTTTTTTTTTTTTTGCAAGAGATTATAATTTTGAATTATTTTACCAATTGAATTAATTTCAAATTTTAAAAATACTTTTATTAATATCAAATTTATAATTTAAATTAAATTAAATATAATTTATATATTCGTAAATTCATATTTATATTTATATTATAATTTATATTATATAAAATATAATAATTAAATATAATTTAAAATTAAATTAATTTTTCAAATTAGAAATTGAAATTAGAATTTAAAGAGATTTAGAAATTAGGATTGAATTTTTGCAAGTGATTTATATATAACATTATATTGTTTCAAATAGCAATTTATATTTAATTATAATCATCAAGTCATGCTGACAGCTTTAATTCCCATAATTCCCTCTCGCCTTCCGTTTCTATCAGTTATCGTTCTTGAAACGTCTTTATCCAGAATCCGCACAGAGCATATGAATGTATGTTTTTGCTGTTGATCAACACTGGTGAGTCTATCTGTAAATATTCACTCATGACTTCGTCTTTATCCTTCAGCAGAGTCCAGTATGTCTTCGTCTAATTGGAGTTTGTGTGATTGGAGCTAAGTGTCCGTGGAGTACTGATTCCGGATTTGTTCAAGAGAGCACGTAGCATCCTCATGTAGTTCCCATCTAGCTTTTTCTCCAAGCTTTTGTGGTACAGCCGTACAGTAGTTACTGACACAGCTACAAAACTGGAAGAATTCGCGCTTAATCATATCAGAGAGATAAGATTGCTTTTTAATTGATAATCTGTAATTGGCAGTTCATACGTTTATATAAGTATAGCAACATTGTCTTCTGTGGTTGAGATATTGCTACCAAGGTATGGAAACTGGTCTTCTAATAATTGCCATACGGGTGGAGATCTCTCCATCTTGTTAAAAACATGAACTCAGTTTTTGTTTGAGTTCACAGAGGACAAGTCTCTTGCTGGCGTCTCTGAATTATACACCAGTACAGGGATTCAACTTGTGCAGATGTATTTGCGAAAAAAGCTAGATAATCTGCGTAGTCCGCATCTGTAATAGTTTATGCGGGATATCACCTGCTTGTCATTCTTACATTTTAACATTTATAGATCTAATGACATAGTGTACGTATGCTAGGCAGAAAGTTGGAAAAGTGGGAATGCGCAATAGATTAAAATTTGATCATACATCAGTGTGGATATACCATTTGTCAAATTATATATGCACAAAACAGAATGTCTTCGAAAATGAAACGCATAAATTCTCAGGGACTTTGACATACAAGGATCACCCAATTCCGGCCAGAAGACCAGACCTAGTGTTCATATCTTGGATTTTGACTTTCCCTTGAAAGATAAAGATAAAATAAAGAATAAAAAACGAACAAATATTTGCTAAAAACGCGATGAAAAAAAGATATGCGTACAACCGATTATTCTTTGCGCGTTCTTTCTTGCTTTCATGGCATATTCCACCTAGTGGTTATTTAGCCAAAGTCGCCCATGTATATGGAAAGTATTGGTATTATTTAACCCGTAACACTCTTTTAAACACAAATATCGAGTATAATTTTTGCACTTATAAATATAAATTATAAATAATTATATACTAAAACAGATTTTTAAAATTCAAAAGAATTTTTTTTTTACATTCAATTTTCAGATTTTCAGTATTTATTCTACAAGATTAACTCTATTAAGTTATTTTTTTCCTCCTGTTTCCATTTTCGGATTCTTCTGTCTTTATCAATACGTAATTAGTTTCAGAAGTATATGCACTTGTAGAATGGTGAAAATTCTGGCCGTTAAAGAAAATCCTTCTTTTTTCTTTGTGTTTAATGCAAAAAGCATTGTAACGAGCATCACAGTAATGCAGGGTTCATGCCTTTCCAAGAGGATTATTCGATCGCTTATAAGGTATGTTCGCAATCCAATTGGTTAGCCATTACGCCATAAGATCACCTCCTGTCTAGTCAAGTAAAAAGTCAAATTATTTTGTTTGAATAAATAAATAGTCTAATATTTCTATAGTACTTATACAACTTCTAAAAAATTTTTAACAAAAAAAAGTGAAATTCAAATGTCAGAACTCGTTGTTGCTTTTGTTACAAAAACCAGAAGTTAGTTAGGAAAAGCAAAGCTGTTTTTGTTTTTTTCAAAACTGTTTCTGCCGAGTGCTATTGGTTACCTGAGTCAGTAATATTAAAGTATTTTTTTTTTTTTTTTTTTTAATAAAGCAACTGGTACTTTTCTTACTTCTGTTGGGGAAACAATGTTTTGTAGCGAATTTTAATCCAATGTGTAGAAGTATTTCAAATTTAAAAAATATTGTTTACTAGGCGAGAATTAATTAGTGTCTTGTGATATTTAACTAAGTAATGATTTAGAAGAACAATAGTGATAAATAAAGTTAAGTAAAGTCGTCGGGGGTGGCCTAAAGTATGTATCAGCAAACAACGAGAGAGAGTCTATCCCTCTTCATAGCGCTAGACCAAGGAGATTGTGTTGGCGTTTGATGTTTAGCACCACCTACCATCAGATTCCTCACTTTACCGCATATACCTGTGCTACTCATACGCTGAGTTTGCAAGGCCGATTCGAAATCGGACCTTGTGGTTCCTTGTTCGACCACCCGTTGATGCGCTTTAACCGACCTATTAACCCATATCTGAGGAAATGAGGAGCTTCATACCTTTCCAAGGATATTAGTCAAAATTGAACATATAGCGCGACTGGAGTCGTATATGCTTAATACGAGTCAGAATCTCATCTGTTGGAATACCTAGCATTGAGACGACCCCTGAACAAGTCGTGATAAAAAGTTTGAATTCCTGAAAGATGTAAACTTTTATTCTTAAAAGTCGCTAATATGAGTGTTCTGACAAACCGTTTCTTAAGAGAAGAAATCTAAACTGAAACAAGACAAATAAGCAAGCTAACCCTCATTCGAAATTAAAAAGAAGACCACTTTTTTTCTTCTTTATCCCAGTGGATCAATTTCCTTTATAAAACGTTGTCATTCAATTTGGTGTGACAAGTAATGCCGTCATTGATAAGGAAATCGATCATGCGCGGAGTAATGAGGAAGGCAACAACAAAAATTCACTGTGCTACGAAACGAATACAAGTACGATTTTCTGATTGGACAAATTTTAGAAAAAGAAATACATCTACAGAATACATAGGTTTAAAATTATAATTATTATATTATAATTATATAATAATATATATATATTTATATGCTCTCCCTATAAAAAGGATGGACACTACCATGGCGGCCTTTAGATACATACAGAGTGTGGTATAAAACAGTTAAAATCCCCTTCCCATTTTTGTAGGTGACGTATGCCGAGCGGTTAAAGCTGTCAATTGATGCTGAATAGATCAGGTTTCTATCCCGGCTGTAGTAGCTTACAAATGTCTAAGCCACACTGAGAACGTTTAACGTTGAAACCGATGTCTGGGATGATTATTATGGGCAATTCCATGTGAAATTCATCAGGAAAAAAATAAATTGTCACCCACCCCCTTCAATTTTTTCTGAAATTTGTACAGGGTAGACTGCGTTAAAATTAGACAATCCCCAAAATTGAGGTTCCAATTCGAAATTTCGCCAGAGTTATGTCGATTTTTTTAAACTCGAAAATTTGAGGGGGGCGGAGAAAAATGGCGACATTTGGCTAATCTATTTTGTCTATAAAATGCCCTTTCAGCCATTATAAATTCTTACTATTTTCGTGAAAATTCTTACGTATCAGAATCCATGAGAAAAACAATAAAATCGATGACTTAAATTTTCACGAAATTACGTAGATTTATAAAGGCTGAAAAAGGGCATTTTATAGACAAAAATAGATTACAAAATGTCGCCATTTTTCTCGCTCCCCCCCTCAAATTTTTCGAGTTTAATCGACATAACTCTTGCGAATATTTTCGAATTGGAACCAATTTTGGGGGATTGTCTAATTTTAACTAGTCTACACCTGTACAAAATTTCAGAAAAATTGAAGGGTGTGGGTGACAATTTTATTTTTCCTGATGATTTCACATGGAATTGCCCATATATAATCATCCACAGACATCGTGTTTCAACGTATCACGTTCTCAGTGTGGCTGACATTTGTAAGCTACCCTTACAGCCGGGATAGAAACCTGATCTATTCAGCATCAATTGGACAGCTTAACCGCTCGGCCATCGTCACCTACAAAATGGGAAGGGGATTTTTAACTGTTTACACACATCTGTATGTATCTAGGCCGCCATGGGTGTTGGTCCATCCCGTTTATAGGAGAGCATTATATATATATATATATATATATATATATATATATATATATATATATAATTTTTAAACCTAATGTATGTCTGTAGATGTATTCTTTTTTTCTTAATTTGTCCAATCAGAAATCGTATTGTATCGTTTCGTAGCCACGTGAATTTTTTGTTGTGCCTCTCATACTCCCGCATGATCGATTCCTATCCAATGACGGCTATTACTTGTTCCCACAAACCAAATTGATGACACGTTTATAAAGGAGATGATCACTTGGGATAAAGAAGAAGAAAAAAAGTGGTCTTCTTTTTAATTCGAATGAGGTAGCTTGCTTATTTGTCCCTTGTTTCAGTTTAGATTTTCTTCCTCTTAAGAAACGGTTTTGTCAAGAACACTCATGATTACGACTTTAAGAATAAAAGTTTACATCTTTCAGGAATTCAACTTTTATACACGACTGTCAGGGGGCGTCTTCATGGCATAGGTATCCAACCAGCTGGATTCTGACAATCGTTAAGGCGTATTCGAACTCAGTCGCGCTATTATGTTCAATTTTGAACTAATATCCTTGGGAAAGGTATGAAGCTTCCTCATTTCCTCAGATATGGGTTAAATAGGTCCGGTTTAGCGCAGTCAGTAGGGTGTCGAACAAGGAACCACAAGGTTCCGATTTCGATATCGGCCCTTGCCAACTCAGCGTATGAGTAGCCACAGGTATATGCGGTAAAGTGAGGATCTGATGGTAGTGTGGTGCTAAACATCAAACGCCAACAACAATCTCCTTGGTCTAGCGCTAATGAGAAGGGGATAGACTCTCTCGTTGTTTTGCTGATACATACTTTAGGCCACCCCGACGACTTTACTTACTTTTATTATCACTATTGTTCTTCTAATCATTACTTAGTTAAAATATCACAAGACCACTAATTAATTCTCCCCTAGTAAACAATATTTTTTAAATTTGAAATAATTTCTACACATTGGATTAAAATTCGCTACCAAACATTGTTTCCCAACAAGAAGTAGAAAAGTACCAGTTGCTTATAAAAAAAAAAAAAAATACTGACCAGGTAACCAATAAGCACTCCGGCAGAAAGCAGTTTTGAAAAAAAAAACAAAAACAGCTTTGCTTTTCACTACTAACTTCTGGTTTTTGTAAACAAAAGCAACAGACGATTTCTGACATTTGAATTTCACTGTAAGATTTTTTAGAAGTTTGTTATAAAGTACTATAGAAATACTTTAGACTATTTTTTATTCAAACAAATAATTTGAACTTTTTTACTTGACTAGACAGGAGGATCCTTATGGCGTAATGGCTAACCAATTGGATGCGACATCCTTATAACGATTTCGAACTAATCCTCTTGGGAAAGGCATGAACCCTGCCATTACTGGTGATGCTCGTTACTATGCTTTTTTGCATTAAACACAAAGAAAAAGAAGGATTTTCTTTAACGTGCAGAATTTCACCATTCTACAAGTGGTCATATACTTCTGAAACTAATTACAGTATGAATAAAAAGACAGAAGATCGAAAATGGGAAACAGGAGGAAAAATAATTAATAGAGTTAATCTTGTAGAAAATAAATACTGAAAATCTGAAAATTGAATGTAAAAAAAAAAAATTTTTTTTGAGATTTTTAAAAATCTGTTTTAGTATATAATTATTTATATTATATTATAAGTGCAAAAATTATACATCGATATTTGTTGTTTAAAAGAGTGTTACGGGTTAAATAATACCAATACTTTCCATATACATGGGCGACTTTGGCATTAAATAACCCACTAGGGCTGATATGCCATGAAAGAAGGAAAGAAACCGCAAGAATAATCGGTTGTACGCATATCTTTATTTTTCATCGCGTTTTTAGCAAATATTTGTTCGTTTTTTATTCTTTATTTTATCTTTATTCTTTCAAGGGAAAGTCAAAAATCCAAGATATGAACACTAGGTCTGGTCTTCTGGCCGGAATTGGGTGATCCGTTTGTATGTCAAAGTCCCTGAGAATTTATGCGTTTCATTTTCGAAGACATATTCTGTTTTGTGCATATATAATTTGACAAATGGTATATCCACACTGATGTATGATCAAATTTTAATCTATTGCGCAATTCCCACTTTTCCAACTTTCTGCCTAGCATACGTACTACTAATGTCATTAGATCTAATAAATGTTAAAATGTTAAGAATGACAAGCAGGTGATATCCCGCATAAACTATTACAGATGCGGACTACGCAGATTATCTAGCTTTTTTCGCAAATACATCTGCACAAGTTGAATCCCTGTACTGGTGTATAATTCAGAGACGCCAGCAAGAGACATTGTCCTCTGTGAACTCAAACAAAACTGAGTTCATGTTTTTAACAAGATGGAGAGATCTCCACCCTGTATGGCAATTATTAGAAGACCAGTTTCCATACCTTGGTAGCAATATCTCAACCACAGAAGACAATGTTGCTATACTTATATAAACAGTATGAACTGCCAATTACAGATTATCAATTAAAAAGCAATCTTATCTCTCTGATATGATTAAGCGCGAATTCTTCCAGTTTGTAGCTGTGTCAGTACTACTGTACGGCTGTACCACAAAACGCTTGGAGAAAAAGCTAGATGGGAACTACATGAGGATGCTACGTGCTCTCTTGAACAAATCCTGGAATCAGTACTCCACGGACACTTAGCTCCAATCACACAAACCATCCAATTAGGACGAAGACATACTGGACTCTGCTGAAGGGATAAAGACGAAGTCATGAGTGAATATTTACAGATAGACTCACCAGTGTTGATCAACAGCAAAAACATACATTCATATGCTCTGTGCGGATTCTGGATAAAGACGTTTCAAGAACGATAACTGATAGAAACGGAAGGCGAGAGGGAATTATGGGAATTAAAGCTGTCAGCATGACTTGATGATTATAATTAAATATAAATTGCTATTTGAAACAATATAATTGTTATATATAAATCACTTGCAAAAATTCAATCCCTAATTTCTAATCTCTTTAAATTCTAATTTCAATTTCTAATTTGAAAAATTAATTTAATTTTAAATTATATTTAATTATTATATTTTATATAATATAAATTATAATATAAATAATAATATGAATTTACGATATATAAATTATATTTAATTTAATTTAAATTATAATTTGATATTAATAAAAGTATTTTTTAAAATTTGAAATTAATTCAATTGGTAAAATAATTTCAAATTATAATCTCTTGCAAAAAAAAAAAAAATGCAAAAGAAAAAAGGGAAAAAAAAGGAGAAAAGTGACCCCGGCATTAAAATAAGGCCACAAGGGTTGACATGCACTAAAACCAACCTGTCAACTAACCAAACACACACACACACACACACACACACACACACACACACACACATATATATATATATATATATATATATAATATATATAATATATATATATATATATATATATATATAAGGTGCTACGAAACTGTGGGACATATCAACAGTAAGCTCTAATAGAATTCAGCACGGATATTTTCCTCTTGGCAAGGAATGGAATCCTGGTAAAGTACAACGATTGTTGCTGTATTTTAAGAAACTGCTTCAAAACAGAAAGTTAGAATCTGTAGTTACGTTTAGTAATTTTTCTGTCATGGTCAAATCTCGCAAAGCTCTTTTGATACTCCTCACGTGCACGCGCACACACATTTCTCTCTGTCTGTCTGTCTGTCTCTCCCTGTCTCTCTCTCTCTTTCTCTCTCTCTCTCTCTCTTTCTCTCTCTCTCTCTCTCTCTCTCTCTATATATATATATATATATATATATATATATCGGTAAAGTTCAAGAAGCCTCCTACATAATTCATTATTTCCTGAAATGAGACTCACCAACTCGTTACTGGATACGGCTTCTCCAATTTTTCCGACATTTTTGCACTTCCTATTGGTTTCCATTGATTTGGTTGGTTCGTGTTCCCAACCCGATTCCTAATTTGCAAGAATGTCTTCGGAAGAGTAATCAGCTTAAAGTCTGTAGAATGTGACACACACGAACCACCGAATCAGATTCGCAAGAAAATTGAGGACATATCACAACTACTGGATAAAGTCTTGGCATTTTATCTATTGGCACAGGATCGAAGAAATAATTAACCTTAAAAATGATCTATTCGTCTTAATATGATTTTCCTACGCGCTGGATACTTCAAATTTTATAATACGGCTGTTTTCAAAAGTATCAGAATAATATGATTTTAAAAAATCCACGGAGAAGTTTGCTTTTGATTAAGTTTGAATAAACATTTTATGCATACAGGGAAACATGTGTAAAATAAATATTTGTATTATTTAGACTAGCAAATATATGCACTCTCCGGATGCAAGTATTCAAGTTTAAATGTAATAAGATAGATTAAATTAGAAAGGCTAATGAAACTAAATAAGAATGGTGATAAAATGATTTGAAACAGAGGGGGATTTAATTAAAAAAATAGAACGACTGAAACTTACTCTTCCATCACTCCCGCCTTTCATTGCTAAATATTCCTAATTTAATTATTTAGTTAAAATAGGAAGTAAAGAATAAAATGACAGTTATTTTCTCTTGTTAAAGGATTTCTTTAAGATTTATCGGCTAGATTTTTGCTCATATTTATTAAGATAAAACCAAACAATTAGAAATCCTTAATACTAAGCACATAGCCTTGCCGTTCAAACTGTAAACCGCTATTTTGTTTTATATATAAATACAATTGCATGTAATCAGTATGTAGATAAGGCCAACAGTATAATTATGTAAAACAATTTTATTAATAATTGAGGTTTTAATAAAATTAATATCATTGAGAATATGACGTAAATTACTAAGGGAATTGTGACGTGAGTAGTAATATAGTTTCGGTTACCGACAGAAAAACACACAAACTCCATTATAATAATAAGATACAGAGAAGCATGTTTAAAAATATTTGTATTATTTAGATTTTTCGTACTGTCATGCTTAAATTTATTGTGACTGGGCGGTGTAAAATTTAATTCCAAAATATATAAAATGATTTTCTGCTACGCTGTTTCGCAAAAAAAAAAATTAAAATAGATCTTAGAAAACTTATATTTCTTTTAATAACAAAAATAAAAAGTTTTGCTGTCAAATTAAGATAAATTATTGTTTTTCTAACAAAATGAAGTTTCTAGCAGTTAAATTCAAATTAATTCAAATATTTTAGATTTTCTTTTGGGGGGCGTCTAATGAAAGAAATATTTGTTTTGTTTTACGACAGACGATAATTAAACAGAACGTTTTTTTTTCACCTGAAAACTTGTTTTAACAAAACATGTGGACCGTCTAATATTGCATAGTTAATCTCTGAGACTATATGATACAGGGTTGTTCTTTAAATTATGTATTAATAATTTTGATTATAAACCAATTTTTTATTTTTTTTCAAAAACTTGTGTCTTTGTATCTGAAAACAAGAAGCAGAGAGAGTAAACATGATTGATGAAACTGTCCTTAAAAGGGAGTAAGTATATTTTTTGTTACCGAGTTTATTTTTAAGCAGGGGAGGTAATCATGATTGATGAAACTGTCGTTAAAATTTAAACACGCAATGAAGAGCGGACATGCTCAAACCTAATCCGGATACAGTTAAATACAAAAAAAATATCTTCAAATCTAATGTAGCAGAAAATTATGTGACAATTTATTGTTTGTAAAAAAAGAATTCTCGTAAAACTCAATACGTTAGATAACTTCAAATATATATTGAAATCAAACAAACTACATATCAAATCAATAATACCAGACTTGTATTTATTAAAACTTGTTTTAACAAACAATATAAACCGTTTAATGTTGCATACTTCATTTCTGAGTATATATAATACAGAGCTGTTCTTTATTCAATGTATTAATGATACTGACAAAAAGATTAAATACCTATTGATAAAAACGGATTTTTTAGGGTATTGTGACGCAAGCAGTGACGTAGTTTCGATTACAGACGGACATACACCGAATCTCCATTATAATAAAGCCTTTTCAGTTATCACTTAGTAGAAAACCGTATACACTAATGTGATTCATGGTTTTCCTTTTCTATCATTAGTATAAATCACACATCTCTTGTTTTTATAAAAGGGAAAATTATATCATTTAAGGTCACCCAGCAATACCAGGAAAATGATAGTATGCAAAATATTTTAATAAAATGATTTTGATAGATGAAATAAAATATAAAGTTGTTGGGGTGGCCTAAAGTCGGTATCAGCCAGACAGCGAGGGAGTATACCCCCTTTTCACTAGCGCTAGACCAAGGAGATTGTTTTGCGTCTGAGGCGGAGCGCCACATCTACCAACTGATCCCTGTGTTACTCAATCTCTATATTGGCGAAGGCTTGTATAAATCTATTAATAATGGAGATTCGCTTCCGGTTTTTGTCTGTAACAAAAATTACGTCACTGCTTACGTCACATTACCCAAAATTGTCATTAGACAGTTCTCATGATATATAGTTTGTTTTATTTTAATACATATTTAAAGTTTACATTTCAAATTGTTTTATTTTTTAATCCTTTAATGAATTTGATGATTTTACTTACTTAGGGTACAAACTCATTGACATTGAATTTTTTACTCCCACCCCTCAGGCAATATGTTTTAAAAATCTATTTTTACATCGCCCGGAGGACGTTTTTTATTTTGTACTAGTATTAAAGAATTAGGAAACTTTCTGGTTATTTTCTTCCAACTTTTGCAAATATGGCTGTACTGCATATAAACGTCTCTGCCTGACACAGTTTTTCCGGAAATGATCTTTTTTGCCATCCGATGTCCGGTCGTGAATTCAGCTGACCTCCGCGGTTACACATAATTTAGTTAGATATTTATTTATCTATCTACCTTACCACAGGCAGGATATGACACAAGGTCAATTCTAAACAGAGTTATTTGCGTTATATATTATAGCTATTACAATCTAGTAAAGAGATGAAGGCGTATCAACTCTACTGTACAGGCATTTTTCTTCTGCGCATGCCTAAAAAGATAAACCGTAAGCAGGTCGATTTTTATGGCAAATTAAAAACATTCCGAACCGAATCTGGACCAACAATCATAAAATTATGGATTCCCAAATTTTGATTACTGTGGTTGTTTACGGTGATTTTTTTAAGTGATTTAATTTGTGCGAAATACTTTTTTGGAACTACGTAGCCTGGGTGGGTTGATGTGGAGGATGTGCTTTTGTCCAAGCAGCAGATCGCCCTCTCTCCACACTGTCGCTGTGGCCCAAAGGAATGGTAAGAAACCAATGCAGTTTGGCAACGGCAGTGTCGCCGGAGTTGCTGTCTAGCGCTGAAGTTCAGCGTTACCCCATCTTAGGAACTCCGGCTCCGGTTTTGTTTTCGGGGTTTATTCGCCTAGCTTTCCTCAGAATCATGTAAAGGTCCATTACGTGATTTAATTATTGCATTAATTTAAAAAAATATCCTCTATAAAATTAAAACAATATTTTTTATCAAATTAATTCCAACTTTTTTTAAATGGCAGTTAATGGATTTTTAGAAATTAGATAGAGACATCTCTACCATCATTTAAAAAAGTATGTCCTCCATTAATTAAAAAAATATTTTTATCAATTAATTTCAACTTTTATTTAATGGCAATTAATGGACCTTTTTTTTTTATTAGAGGGAGACTTCTCTACCACGATTTAAAAAAAAGATGTCCTCCATTAATTAAAACAACATTTTTTATCAAATTAATTCCAACTTTTTTAATGATAGTTAATGGGTCTTTTTTATTAGTTAAAGACATCTCTACCACCGTTTAAAAAAAAAGATGCCCTCCATAAATTTACAGTCGGATTTAGATCGGATTGTCATTGACTTTTGTATGCCTTTCCTGAAGTAAAGATTTAATCCTTTTTGCTTTGTGACAAGATACATTATCGTCCTGAAAAATGACTTCATCATCCTAAAACCGATTTTCTTTTCTGGAAAACCTTTCTAATGCGTGGTAGGACTGTAATGTTTAACTGAATTATCCTTCTGTGACACTCTAAACGCTTCTGTCTCTGAGTTCTAATATTTTGTTGCAATAATGCAAATGTGGGTAGATGCGAGCATATTTGTATATATATATATATATATATATATATATATATATATATATATATAATATATATATACAGTCCCTACGACTGTATATATATATATATATATATATATATATTAATACAAATATGTATATGAGTTTATATTTATGGGGTACGAACATATCTGTTTTGATGTGTGTGTATATCGGTGTTGCCTATATGTATGTATATACATCGGTGCATATATAGAAGTATCGTAAGAATAACTAAACAAGATAGGAATTCTTTTTTTTCTTTCTTTGTTTGTTTGTTTCTGTATTCCTTTATTTCATTTTCTTTCGTATATCCCTTACCCTTTCTTTATTTCCATTTTTTTTCCTTTTTTTTCATACTGTTCCTACTTTTCTTTTATTCTTACACCCTCCTATGCTTTTCTCTTACTATCCGTCTCCTGTTCACCATTTTGTCTTATTCTTAATTGATTTATTTATTTCTCTCAGATCCAATTATTATTATTTCTTTTTTTTAGTTTTCTTCCATATTTCTCTGCAGATCCTTCCACATTCTTATAACGTTGCTATCTTTCCCGATTGTTGTATTTCTAATTCTTTGTTTCTTTGTTTCCTTCCTTCTTGATGATAAACCTCTCAAAACTATGTATCCTCTCCTTTCTTTCTATCTATTCATCCCTTGACTCTTCCTTTTTCTTTTCATTTCATTTCATTATCTATACATATATAAAGGACAGTTGTGCATATGTGTATGTCCAGTGAAAACTTTGAAAATAAAACAATTAACGACAAAGTAATATATATACACATTAAACATCACCAGGGCTTGTTTTTGAGCAAAAATAATGAAGATATTTTTTACATGGGATTTTAATGGGGCATCCTGCAAGGTCCAACTCACGATTCAGTTATAAATTATTACTAAATCGTGAGTTAGATCCCTGAAGGATGCCCCATGGACTGCGAGACTAACATTTAAAAAGAACCCCCCTTTACCCAGGTGACATCGGGTAGCTGCTTCTAGTACATATATAAAAGGCAGTTGGTGTGTATATATGCTTGTATGTATGTTCGGAAGAAACTGCGAAAATAAAAACAATTGATGACAATGTAAATATATATACTCATTCCCAATCACCAGATCACATATTTTAAGCAAAAATAATGAAGATTTGATTTATATTCATGAGATAATTAAACAATAAAAATTTACGTAGTAACAGCATGGCATTTTTAAAAAATTTAATATTCTAAAATGGAGACATTAATTTCTTCTCTTTACAGTGTCTGGGCACTTTTTTTCTGACCTCTCACTAGGCCGGATCAACGCAAAGGAATTTTAATGGGGCATCCTCTAAAAATAATTCAGTAATAATGGATCTGCGAATTAAGTTTTGTTTTCCCACCCACCCTTACCCATGATATACCGGGTAGCGACTTCTAGTTAAAAATAGACCATCAAAAACTATTTACCTCATCCGTTCTTTCTATGTATTCGTTCCTTTTCTATTTATTTTTCATTTCATTAAAAATCCCCAAAATAACTCCACCCCCATCTTTTTTCTATCTAGTCGCCATTTTGCTTTCTTTGCCTCATCCATTCTTTCTCTCTATTCATCCCTTTTCTCTATTTTTCTCGTTTCATTTCATTTCTTTAAAAAAATGCTTACCTCACATTTTTTTTATATAAGTAGTAAGTCGTCGCGGAGGCCTAAAGTCGGTATCAGCCAGACAGCGAGGGAGTCTATCTCTTTTTACTGGCGCTAAACCAAAGCGTCTGAGACGGAGCGCCACACCTACCACAATCTCTCACTTTACCGCACAGATACCTGTGCTCATCATACGCTGAGTTGGTGAGGGCTAGTATCGAACCAGTGACTTTGAAATTCCCAGCCGAACACTATACCGACTGAGCTGAACCGGCCCTATTAACATTTTCTATATATTTTTCTATTTCTTTTATTTTCACATCATTTTATGAAAAACAAACACTTAACCTCTCCTTTGTATCTATCTATTTCTCTCTTTTCTGTCTTGTTATTTCTATTTCATTTATAAAAAAATTTACCTTATTCTTTCGTTCTATGTATTCTTCTCTTTACTCTTAGTTATTATTTTTCTTTCATTTCATAGAACAATACAAAAATACCTTTTCCTTTCTTTCTATCTATTCCTCCCTTTTTTCTATTTTTTCTTTTTCTTTTTATTTCTATTTAATTTCATAAAAAACAAAAAAAATTCTCACCTTATTCTTTCTTTCTATGCATTCTTATTTACTCATTTTTTTTTTATTTCTGTTTATTTCATAGAAAAAACACAAAACTACGTCCCTCCTCCTTTATTTCTATCTATTCGTTCCTTGACTCTTTCTTTTTATTTTTATTTTCATTTTTTCATTTTTTCCTTATTTTTTTTCTCTCTCTTCGTTTTATTCCGGCATAAGGATAGCGCCTGTTCTCTTTGGATTTATGTCCCTCTGTACACAATGGCATCTGGAATGACGGCATCAATCTATCATGGCTGAAGTTTAGAATCTCCACAGTTAAAAAAATAAATAAAACTCAAATGGATTCCAAAACAAAATAAAACCATTGTTGGAATGTTAAATAAAAAATGTATCTTTTCCTTTTAGCGTGATCATTTTTTCTCATTCAATGTCAGTTTTAACGTATTTGTTCTCGATTTTGGTCAGTTGAAGAAAAGAAAATGAATTATTATTTTAATAATAATAATAATAATAATAATAATAATAATAATAATAATAATAAAATCGTAGTAGTAGTAATTGTAGTAGTATATCATATGGTGAAGATGAAAGAAAACGAAAAGATAGACAAATACCTAAACCTCCCTAGAGAATTGAAAAAAAAACAACTGTGAAATATGAGAGTGAAAGGGATACCAATATTAATTAGGACACTTCAAACGCTCCCAAAAGCTTAGAAAAAAGACAAGAGGAATTGGAAATCAGAGGAGAGTTGAGACCATTCAGATCACTGCATTGCTGCAATCACCTGGAATACGAAGGAGAATCCTGGAGACCTGAGGACACTTGTTGTCACTCAAACTCAAGTGAAAAACTATCAGCAAACGCTGTTGTGAAAAATTGATAATAATAATAATAATAATAATAATAATAATAATAATAATAATAATAATAATAATAATAAATAATAATAATAAATCAGAGGAAGAATCGAGACCATCCAAAATACAGCATTGGGATCGGCTAGAATACCCAGAAGATCATTGGACCTGAGGAGATTTGCTGTCCTCAGCCTCCAGTGAACCACCAGCTACGCAGTGTGAAAAACTACTACTACTACTACTACTACTACTACTACTACTACTACTAATAATATAATATAATAATAATAACCTGGAAATTGTTCAAGAACTAAATGTTGACCATATAACAAAATGGTATATGCATAAACCAGAATCTGTTCTTGAGTATGAAACATACAATTTTCTTTGTAACTTTGAGATAAAGGCGGATCACCTTATTGCATCCAGATGACCAGACCTAGTATTGATTAAAAACAAAAAGTGAACTTTTCAGCAGCGTATAGATTATGCTGCCCCAGCAGATAACAGAGTGAAGATGAAAGAAAACGAAAAGATAGACAAAGACCTGTACCTTGCTAGAGAATTGAAAAACAACAACTGTGGAATGTGAGGGTGAAAGTGATAGCAATTGTTATTGTGCACTTGGAACGGTCCACCAAAAATTAGAAAACAGAAGAATTGGAAATAAGAGGAAGAATTTAAACCGTCCAGAGGGCACCATTGTTGAGATCGGCTAGAATAATTAGACGAGTCCTGGAAACCCGAGGAGAGTTGTTGTCACTCCATTGAAAGACCATCAGCTAAAGAAAACAGACAAATACTTGGACATTGCCAGAGAACTGATTAACAGCGGAATATAAGGATCAATGTCATACCAATTTTTGGTGCCCTTGGAATCGCCCACAAGGGTTAGGAAAAGAGTCGGGAGGAATTGGAAATTAGAGGAACGAACGAGACTATCCAGACAACAGTATTGTTAAGATCAGCTAGAATACTCAGAAAAGTCTTGGACACCTGGAAAGATTTGCTGTCACTCAGAATTATGGGAAATTAACAGCTAGCATGGCAGTAAATAAAAATAAACTACAAAGAACAAAAACCCTAGCGGAGGTGAAAGTCCAAAAGACGCATCTTCATGGTAGCCCTCTTGTCACCACAATTTGTTTTAGAAATGATACCACTTCACTACAAACTTAGAACATGTACTGAGGCTACAAATTTACAAAATATCCGCTATTTGTTATAGCAATGATACCATTTAACTACAAACTTAGTATATGTAAAAGAGGCTAAAAATTTACAAAATCACCGCTTCTGCATAGCAATGATTCCACTTAAGAACAAACTTAGTATATGTACATAATATAATTTATCTGATATTGCATTGTTAATATTGTATATTCCCTCACTCTTTGAATTATTCGGATTTTTCGGACTGTTGTCATCATCTTTCTAGCTATATACACAACGATTCGGCCAATATGCCCTCAGGTTTTCTTCAAATGTTTATGGTGAAATCGGGACCTTCTTGTGAACTCGCATGCCTTCAAATTGTAATCGGGAACTTCGAATCAAGTCCTTCCGTTTCCGAGCACATCGATCGAAACATTGTCCAAAAAATCTAAATAATACAAATTATCAAGCCTCATCTAAAATGTTCAGGCAAGTAAAGATTCTCTCTTTTTCTTTTTCTTTTAGATTTGATGTGAGAAGATAATTCATATTGTTTTTCACAAACCTTTCTTGTGGACAGCCTGGCGTACCTAGCGTAGAGAATGAAATCAGTGGTGCTGGACTATTTATACACGGCTGTCTAAGAGCATCGAGTGATTGCTGAGATTGCTTCAGAGTGCTTCGGCCTCTGGAGCGGCTAAGTAAAATAACCGCGTTGATCCCAGGATTTTATCCCCGCAAGCAATACCTGTCCCATTGATTTAAAGGGCATGACAGGTTTATTGCCCAATGCATGAGGCGCCCGATACCACGGGATCAACGCATTTTTTGTGCCTACTACCCAGCAGCTTCGGCTTGTTTCACCGCATCATTAGTGATGAGAGGCAAATATCCTGAGACTGCAAGGATTACAAAACCATTACGCGAACCGTCTACTTCGAGGTTTTAGCATTCTGTTGCGAGTACTAAATGTCTGGCGCACATGTAGTTGAATGTACTGAATACTGTATGATCCAGTATACAACGCTTTCACAAATATCTTCTGTCGTGTTGAGAGTACACAGATTTATATCATGTTTTTCTAAAAAAAAAAATATTGTGACAAATGGCACTAGCATTTGATGATCAACTTTAACTTTATAGATTATTGTTTTGTTGTGCAATGCAGATTGCCCGTCGACTGATTTTGTTCATACCTACAGCAAGAAAACTATTTTCATAACATTTACGTTGTATTCGCTATGATAAAACCTCCAATTTTAATTATACAGTAGAATGCGAGTAGGTTATATTCAAATACATACAAACCATTTTGTGTGAAGGACTTTGGCATCGGAGTATATTTCGCATTCGCAGGGAAGGGGTGCTTCCAGCAATTCCCCAAGATAACGAACAACGCATGAATACCAAATTCTTTAGCCATACAACCAGACACACAGAATGAAAAAAAAATAAACAGATAGCAGAACCAATCCATATCTTACAAAAAATTCACTATATATATATATATATATATATATATATATATATATATATATATATATATATATATAATTGCCGCTTTAACGTCTCCATTGCAGTGCCATCAGTAAAAATCGAAAATATCAATACATTAAAAAAATGGTGCAAATAATCTATATTTTAGGAAAAAAGTTAAATCACCATGTTTTCAATACAAATGATTTCATCAGGACCCCTAATCTACGTTTAACTAAGTCGAAGTTTACTAGGAAATTACACCCGACTTTAGTTAAACGTATAGGTAGGTCCTGATGAATTCATTGATTTAACCCATAACTTTTTCCTCTATTAACAGTTTTATATATATATATATATATAATTATATATTGTACATTGACGTTTCAAGTGTCTGATGACTACTACGCGTACTACCAGTTTCTGAAGGACTTATCAATTTTTTTCTGAGAAATACAATTTGACCGGTATGACGCGAGCTTCAATACGCTTTTTATACATTCACATAAACATTTAAGTTTCCAAATATACACAAAGAAAATATCATTTATGACAAATAACTTTAAAAAAATGCAGCACATTTAACTCTGTTAAACAGCTTTATTTCCTAAGCTGGAATTGATTCTAAGTTAAAATTATAGGACGCTGAAGATATTAACACCACATATAATCACACCAAGTTCCTGCTATTACCCGGCTACCTGCTGTCACTCCAGTTAAAAATCAGCATTAAACTTGTGGGCAAACTCATAAATAAAATTAATTAATCAATATAATAATAATAATAATAACGAGGATAACTAGGATCGAGACCATTGAAACCATACCGTAAATCAGCATAGAAGCTTCGAATATCCTGGAACCCAGGAACTTTCACTTAGGAGACTTAATATGACACAAGTTACAATAATTGCGCGCCCTTAGAAATGTAGTCACTACACGAATACAATTACTCGAAGAATCAATTAAAATCAATTTTCACAACCGTAAATTCTCAACCATATTTAGTTTGAGGCATGTTAAATCAAAATTGATTTTAGTAAAGTATTAATAATATATACACGAATTTCCAAAACTGTGTTTTCACATGGTTTAAGCCCATCCTTAAATCAATAACCCACCAAACAAGAAACAAAATGGCTCCGGCTTTATAACAATAACAAGGATGAACAGTCGCAAAATACCAACCACTCATCCTAAATGGACTGCTTATCATTGTAGACTTGTGTCTTCATATGAATTTCAGTCTTCCTAAATACAATACCGATTCAATATCTTTGGACTACATTTCCTCACCCACGTGCCCCCAATATTGACTTTGCTTCATATTAACGATTTTTGCTATAATAGCATTATGAAGTTCAATTATGTGTGAGTTCATCCTTCACACAGGCCCCCATTTTTGTCGTATCGACCCATACAACCAAATTGCTCGAAATCAATTGCTGAGTCATTTATATGTGTATAACTCCAATTCCCAATTCTCACTATTGGACAATATCGATCAGACTATATTTATATAGACACCTCACAGAGTTCTGTAATTTACGCAAGCATAGATTCTACACCAGACCATGTACTGACGATCGTTCCACTGCGTGGTGCTCTGAATATATCTGCCTTGACGTGCCACATACTAATTTAATTGTAAATAACTAATTCGCTTAATAATAACTGCCAAACAGAAAAGCCATCAAGGATATGACAATCTATTCATTCTATAATAGATACTCATGTTTTTGTACCTGTCCCGCAACCAATATATTTACTATCATCACAATTACCTTAGTTATTTACGTCGCTATTTATCCATGACTTTAGTTAAATTTAAACCTCAATATAATAAAATGTTACATATTAATACTGTGACCATACTACACTTGATTATTTTCCACTACCCACTTGTACGGGTCAGGCACATAACGCCCCTATTCACGTGACCACCACAACGAGATATGCTGGCGGTCGAAAAATTGCGTCGATCCCGTCCGCATTCCCCCTCTAAGGCGGGCGACATTCAGCCACCTGCGGCAAGTAACCAGCCCTGCCCTTAACATCAAACGGCAGTGTTCCCTGGGGATCCCCCTGGCACCTCGACGCCGTTAATTATAATCAATTTCAGAGCAAGCCCACTTGAGTTTGACCATATCTACATAATATTTACTCTACCCCACCTTCTACGGGTCAAGGCCATCAAGTCGACTATAACCGTGGACCACCCCACCCACACCCTACAGCTCATGCGATGTCAGGTGAAAATTGCGTCGGATCCCGTCGGCATTCCCCCTCAAGGGGGCGCCTTCAAGGCACTGTCGCAATAAACCCAGCCCTGTCCTCTTAAATCGAGGGCAGTGTTGCCTCGGCTCGGGATGCCCCCGGATCGACCGTTAATTACTCTATCAATGGCCAGAAGCCGAAGCCACTGCTGTCTGCACCCAATCTATCCATATACTTTCTACTCAATATTTTCATCCCGCACAACGTCTCTACCCCACTTGTACGCCTCCATGCACAACATCCCTATTACACGTGGACCACCCACAAACGATCTAAGCATTACGAATATAGCACTGCAGGTGAAAAAATTGCGTCGATCCCGTCGCATCCACTACTTAAGGGCCGAGCGCTGCCTCAATCGCACACACTTTCACAGCCACAAAAATCCAGTCCCCCGATCTCCTTTGAACGCCTAGCACAACATCCCTCAGTATGAGCATTGTTGCCTGCGGATGTATCCCCCACTCTCAATCGCCGTTAATTTATATCAATGTCCAGAGCCGAAGCCACTGTTACCATATCTACTTAACTAATAACATGCACTTCTTATTTATATAAAAAAAATACTTACAGCCTTCTGAAACAAGTCAAAGGCTAGTTTGATTTGATACTAAACACTTGATTTGATATATACTCTTAATATTATTAATTTACTAATTTTGCGCTTATCTTAAATCCACAACTAGAGCCACACAACTCGTGACGATATTCTTAAAAGCATACACGATCCCTGTCAATCCTCCTATTCTTACAACGTCTAGAAAAGACACTAACACGCGACACTTTTAATTTATTATCTTAATCTACCTAATATATCAATCATAGTCAACACATTACACGGATACCAAATCTACAATCCATGAACATCACGACTCAGTGATGGAACATGATACGTTATCATGTACTTCAATCATCACCTATTGTTCTATTTTTCGTTATTCACCCCTCTTTCAAATATCTTATCTGTATTCATTCATGCTTATATATTAGCACCCTTCTAATTTTAACTGATATTTTATACATTAAAACTTAAAACTTGAACTCTCACGACTCACATATTGCTTGCATTAATAATAATGATAATTAACAATAATGATCTGTTAACGACCGTGGATATCATTATTTATCTTTGAAACTGATAAACAACTTTAAACTCTGAAGTCTAGTAACAGTATTGACCGGCTTACACATACCACACTGTCTCTCTCTGGAACTCATATTCATTAAGAAGCCTCCCTACATTCCCATCTTTAACTTCTCATCAAATTCACTACACTCGATTGTAACCAGCTCAATCACATCCAATCATTCTTCAACGGAGTTGATCTTTTCACCACTCACCTTTATTCTTCCATCAGTCAACAAAGCTCCGTAACAGGTAAACGAGCTTAGTCTGCGAATCTTAACCATACTAAACGTATTTAACCTTTCTTACAAGGACCAGTCACGCCGAAACTGAAAACCCAAAACAAATAGATAAACTAGCATATGCTAACTACACATACTTAATACCTCCATGTCGCGAAACTTGATCATCCAATACAATGTAGCTTGTACATCATCCGAGTATATCTTATAGCTGTCAGACATCTATACATTAGTCGCTGTCGCAGCCATTCGTCGGAGAGTCGATAAAGAAACTACAATTACTACTTTCTATACATATATACAATATATATATATATATATATATTCCGGTTGATGCCAGACCCTGCCACACTCAAATAATGAGTAGCACCTGTTGTACTGTCTAATGAGGGCTATATAGTGTAGCGCTCCATATCAGACGCACAACAATCTCACTCGTCCTAACCACTGACTACTTCGCTGTATGGACAATACGTACATTACTTTATACTATATTATCAATTTATATACTATTATAATATACTACACTACTCTTCATAGTATCTCCCACATCTTCACCTATCTCAACCGCTACTGTACCATATACGATGCTATACTACCCTTCTGAAGAACTCACCTTGCGTGCATATTGGCCATACCGTACACTCACTGTCTCCTTTTATAGTATTGCCTACTATAATAATAAGCTCAATACCATAATATAGCCATATATATAATACAACCTCGCACTGTAACCCTTAACAACCCTTAAATCCTAACAGCATCCTCATAACCACCTCCTAAACCTCTTCTAACCCTATACTCAGAATTTCTCAGCATATTTGAAAAAATATCACAATATTTTAAGTAAATTATGGATACAATCTTGTTAATTATTCTTACATTACTCATTATACAGCTTATGACTAAATTTGCATTCTTGAACATTGAACATATGTAACATATATATATAAGTTCTTCAATAAATTTTATTACTCACTAAGATTATATGATAATATCACTATCAGTAGCCAATTTACGCAAATATTCATTGTTCCATATTTCAACTTTTCAATTTATCTATTTATTAATAGCAATTACAAGAATAACGATCAGTATTTCTTTTGTCTAATGATTTTTTCAGACTTAATCCCCAGAAGTTTTAATAATTCATTATAGTATTAAACCACATCAATATCAACAAATTAAAACCACATGATACACACATTCCATATCATACTCTCAAACTTAATTTTTCTGATCATCAATATGCAAATCACATTGCCGCTTCCCTAATTCCTACTGTAAATCCGCTAGATTACTCCTGTTCGATACTACTATCAAAATAACTCAATGTTCATTGAATATATGGATTGATTATATACCATCAATTATCCTCAATCATCTACATATAACTATTTCTATAAAATTGAGGTCATGCAATACAACCAAACATATAAATCCCTTAGAGATATGTGACGTACAATAACTAACGGGAATTGCGTACTCTGGTTAGTATATTAGTTTCAGATGAGACAGAACACAAAACCAATCACTCCATTAATAAAACTATACTATCTTACTAATATATAATATATATACTATAATATATATATATATATATAGGAGAGAGAGAAGAGAGAAGAGAGAGGAGCGAGAAAAAAAGGATTAGATAAAGGGATAAAATACAATGAAAACATCTCTCCTATCCTAGTGCGTAAATAAGTTTTAACTCTGTGCGCTCCAAAGGATTTCTTTGATTCACATATTTGCCATCCCCTTTACACGAAAAAATTCTAACACAGCTTTTTCAAAGGCATTACTGGAATACTACGTGGAAGATCAATTATTCTCTTAATATTTCTAAAATAACATACACAACAAACAAAATGACACATCCGACCTTGAAATCTCTTTTTTCTGAAAAAATTTTGTTCTGTCCTTTGTTCATTCGTAGGAATCTGACAATTTGTACAAAAATATTCCCCATTTATAAGAAAAAATACCCCCCCCCCCAAAAAAAAAAACAAAAAACAAAATAAGATATTATGTTTCGTCAAAAACACCGTAACATTAGGTCAGATATTAAAATATTTGTTTTCTTTTCTTCTAGCAGAAGTACACGAAATGAATATAGAAAATATGATTTCGTCAGTGGACAAATAGAAAAAAGAAAATAGTAAAACAGAGTTCAACTATTTTGTTCGAAATTTCAAGTTAGCGGACCCCCAAAATGTAATATCGATATCGAAAATATAAGTAGTTAAATAGCTCCTTAAAATGAAGAAAACATAAAGGCGAAGATTCCAAAACGTAAGTAATAAACGATGTAAGTGAGTACATATTAACTGGTTATAACTTCCAAAAATCACTTGCAGCTAAAGAACGAGATTTAGACAAATCACACGAAGAATATGTGAAAAGTAATAACAGATAAAAATGCAGAGAGAACCTTTCATAAAACACATCGTCCGAAATAAATTCTTGCTTACCTATTTTTGTAGTAAAATGATTGTGAGCAACGTAGAAAAAAACACATAAGGTCTAATCTTTATTCACTATTCATTTTTACTTATTTTCTATTAGAAAAGAAAAAAAATATATAATAAAGTAGAACTGAGAACAATCGGAAAAATCTTACTTAAGGTCTTTTCCATGTTTTCACACTGAAGGAGACGGAAAGCGACGGACAATAAAACTTCACCATCAAATCTACAGAAACTTAAAACCATTGTTGGTGCAAAAAGCTCTCAGAAACGCACGCCCTACACACTATAACACACTTATATTCATACAATACATATATCTCTCGGAAACATCGTTCCGCTGAAACACAAGTCCTGGGTCATATTTAAGTACATTCAGCCTGGCATTCAAATTAACATTTTTTATGTTTTTTTGTTTTTGAAATTCTCTATAATCGTATGACCTCAAAAATCTTAATCTCCCTATATTATCTCATATATATACATCTACTCTCGCTCAATTTCGACGCATTGAGCAGTTCAATACAATGAAAACCCCACATATGTTCTTGTTATAGTGTGAAGCTTCGTTGACCATCCGCACTTTGGTTCATCGCTAGAAAAATTGTTCACGAATCCACATAACCCAATCAACCGACTCCTCCATAATTCTTGATAATTCAGACGTCGTCTCCTCCCCTCTCCTCAAACTGGTTACCCACCACTGTTACAAAGAAACCAATCTCCCTTACTATTTAGAGACACTATATGATTCATACCTTTCCCCAGGTATACCTACTGTGAAATCAACAGTTTGTCTGAGATTTTGAACTCGGGTCACAGTCCATTTCCCAGATTAACCATTATGCTAATGATATATATATATATATAATATCATAATATACTATATTATATAAATATATAATAAATATAATATATTATAATATATATATATCATATTATATATATCAAATATATTAATACTACGACTATATATTATTAATAACAAACTAATCTAATTATATATATATATACATACATAACATATATATATATATATTAATATATTATAATTACTTTTAAAATAAAGTTACTTTGCAAAAACAAGAAAGAAAGAAAACATTTAAACCGTACGCCATATCTTTTCGCTTCATTGAATATGTTCTTAATCACAATAAATTCTCAGTGGAACAACATTTCCGCAAAGGCTAAGACTTTAACAATTTTACTCGAAACACATATAAACAGAAAATCGACTCCCCAAAACACCCCAAAACCCCATATCAACCACTACATGAAATCTAGAAATCCGTGAAGATAGATGAATATTGCATTATAAACTCTAGTTAAATGGACCCCAACATCAAATTAAACCCACCCAAAACTCATACATTTAACCTCCCATACTTGTTAAAATGTTTCTCTTTAATGCATGACACCGACCTTCTGTTCTAACGATATCTTCGAGAGGATGTAAAAAACAAAAAACAAAAACAACACAAACAACACAAAAATTAAAATATTCTATAACATGTGCAGATCGGTACGATATATTCAATTTAAAATTCAAATTATGAATCCAATTCATTTCACAATCATAACCTCCTAACATAAACATGTCACAGTCAGGAAATAAAAACATTTTCTCGGATGAGGACCGAAGCCACTCGTATGATTAAAAACGTAATCGACAAAAATAACAACGTGTTGTGTCGTTTCACACACACACACACACACACACACACACACACACACACACAATATGTATATAACTTATATATATAATATACAGTACATTCTACACTATACATTATATCATATATACTATACAATATATATATATATTTCCCACACAAAAGACATGTAATTATCATACACCACACGCGCCCACACAACACAATAGATTTATATCAACTATATAATATATATATTATAATATATATATTTATATTATTATATATATATATACTACATGTGTGTGTTGTGTATATATTACATATATTGAAAATAATGGCAAAAAAAATAATTTTATATGGAGAAATGTATTATTGTTATTTTGCCAACCCCCGTGTTTCGACAAAATTCATTACAAATTATTCTATGTAAATTTATTTTAGATATAAATAGAGTTAAGCACATAAATAGATAATCACAAAAATCGCAACAGATCCATTTTCAAAGAATTTTCGCTTTTCTTATTCGAGATACACGGATTCCATACTACTTATAATCCTCATCCCGCCTTTTTAACTTTATTGAATCGTTTTCTACTAGCAATACTACTACTTTGGTATTGGAACCTGTTATCTACTAATTTCAGAGATTACATCTAGTTGGAAGATCTCCCATCTTGTTTTAAAAACACAAAATTCAGATCTGATCTGACTTCACATAGAACATAATGCATAGTGCGTTTTCTCTAGGCTATTGTAGCATATATTGTTATAAGACTATATTGCAGGAAGCGCAAAGATCATCTCGCCTATGTTTATTAGTCGCTCCAGATATCGCCGACTCTTGGCCTCTTTAGGAGAATTGTCTTTCTTCTTTTAAAATCTACGTTCGGATAGGTAAGCCACAGATTATAAAATCATGTCCAACCTTTTCTATTTACGCACACTTAAAAGAGTTTTGCTCTGCACTCGCAGTCCAACAATTTTACTTTTGTATAAACAACACTAATGAATTGAATCCAATTACTACAATTTTATCAACATGCAGAAGGTACTGATATTTAATCTGAAATAATAAACGAAAATATAAATAATATTAATTAGAAAAAAAAAAAAAACTCAAAAATTGACACGGAAACGCTTCTCCACCCCCTGGAAAATGCTTGCACCCCTAGGGGTGCGAGACCCCTAGGCAA